>JAXCGZ010019534.1:0-45000 GCA_037179515.1 Halocaridina rubra
TTGGAGTTACAGGGGGTCCTTGACTTAAGTCACATTTCTGTTCTTCAAGAGGCGTCGTAACCCAGTTTTCTGCGTACGTTGGAACACCTAAATAAGCACCTATGCTAATGCACTATTAAAGTTTCTCCCTTTTCCGAGTGTTATGCTATCTCTTAATATCACTTCCATCGGCTTTCGTTTTCTTTGAAGCACTGCCATCAGAAGAATCTGCTTTATGCTAGGAGATATAATACTGGCCAGAAATTAAAAAAAGATGGAAACTAATTTACGGGAGATGCATCATAACCACTAAATATCGTAAGTTGAAGACATCGTAAACCGAGTACCCTCTGTAGTTGATTAAAATGTGAAGTATCGCAGGCTTTTTGGAATGCAACTTCATGTTTAATATAAATAAGTATTTATCCCAAGCCCCAACCTAACCTAACCAGGGGTTATTTAATTAAACTTGAGGGGTTTGGGTTACTCATCTTTACTTTCTCCAACCTCTACCCATCTGGCAGTTATGTAAAAAAGAAAAAAATATTCAGAGAGGATGAGATTGCCAGAACATAACTTCATTTCCAATTTTTTTGTTCTTATAACAATAAATAATATTTTTCCATCACTACCAGGGACCAATCTATTTATATACTAAAACCATAATTCTACTTATAAATGGGATGGCTGAGTCAAAGCAGAAAATATTTTGAGATGAATATACAATGGTTCTCCCCATTTAGTCAACTTTCATGACACGCAAAAGAACATGGAGGAGAGTATTCTTGCTCCTTCTCAAAAGGACGTTCACTATTTTTGACTCTTGCGACTTGCTAAAAATAAAATAGCAGCATTTTCCTCATGTTGCCTCTTGAGGTATCCCGTCAAAATTCTTTTGACACAGGATTATACTTCTGAGTTCTAATATTAATACCCACTGGGTAGGCAAAAGTACCTCCTTTGCATTTACCTGAATGTTGTTAAATTCGACTAAATGGGGTGGAGCAAGAAATTTTGGAATCTCATCCTTTGTATTTTCCTCCCAGGGGAGTCAAGTGTATTGCTTTGACTCGACCACCACTTTATAAGGTCGATTATGGCTTTTGTATATAACTATACTTTTAGTAATGCTCTCAAGCATAAGAATTTACCTCCTTTGAAAATAAAAATTCTCAAGTATCCAGGACTATTTTTGATGATTCATTTAACTGGTTCTCTAGGGCTGGGCTGGGCTGGTTGTTATGGTCGAGAACCGCCACCCAGACAAATGTATCCAAGTCATGTGCGACTGCCGCGAAAGTTACAATGTCGTGTCCACCAGGGCGCAGCTGAAAACTGTGGACTCTGTACCACCTCTTCACAGGTTTGTTTCAAACTTTTGTTTCATGGATGTAAATTATTGTTCAGATGATCAGATAAACACATGTATTTTATGTGAAAACATGAATCATAATATTCCTTTGGCCAGGATTGGAAGCTAGGATGCATAATGAGGGTGCCAAGGCATTAATGTAGATGGTAGAGCCTTGGCATACTGATTATGTGTCTTAGGTTCAAATCTCGGCCAGGGGCAAGACATGTTTTGTATAGTTTTGATGTTTTTTCAAGAGAATAATACAGTATTGTCTACAGTTCAGATGGTATCTATCTTGGTACAGTATATCCTTTAACTTTTTTTTTTCATAAATTTTTAGACCACAGGTTATTACCACTCCCATTTTCTCTTCGCTGGCTATACATTTATTAATGACCAATAATACCATAACTTTGGTAAGATGTACACTTGTTTTCAGTGTATGTAGAAACTGCTTTTGACAGTGGCAAATTTCTTTACCATTTATGTACATATTAACTTATTTTCTAATTGTTTTGACAACGTTGACTTCTTTTTACTATTTATTTACATATTAATTTACTTTATAATAGGCAAGTTATAATCGTACTCACGCAACTAGAAAGCAGCGGAGGCTTCAGCATAGCCCATCGACTGACTCATCGGCCTTCGCATTCAGCTGGGCTCCATGACTGGGGCCCCCCAGGGACAAATCATGACCCCGCCATTGATCACATCACTCAAGGGCTTCATTCCCCTAGACCAATATGAGACTATCTGCAAGCTTCATTTGATGTGAAGCCTGAAGCTTGAGTGATATGAAAAATAGAATACAGTATGAATATATATACTGAAATTTGGATAAGTTAAATGAAACTAAAGAGGGAGAGAGTATATGAACACCTATTGAGTGATTTACAAAACAAATGAAGACAGAAAATATTTACGGAAATATAGTGGGGTACAGTGAACCAATAGAGTAAAAGTATTGTGTCTTCTCAACTCTTCACGGCATATGACTCCAAAGTAGACTTTAACGAGAATCTTTTATCGACTTTAGAAATGATTAACTTTAAGCCTCATCTGAAAATTAAATTAAGAATGGGACGTTGTTGTCATGTGTCTTTAAAATCGAGAGAGAAGAAGAAATTCTTCGTTACATTCTGAGAGAGATTTTTGACTTGTAGTCTAAACGTTAGGATCAGACCCTTATTTGGGAGTGCCTACCTTTTTCTTGAACTGCCCCTGTTTGTGATACAACACTGGAATGGGAGTGTTTTTTTTTTTTATTATATTCTCTGTTATTGTTTTAATTTTTAAAGGTAATTTAAAACGGAAATGTACCTAACCAATAATCGATAACTTGCCATATAGTGTTGATAATTACCTGGTTTAGTGACATTTGGAAATGGAAGATGTAAAATTCTACAGCCAAATAGTGAAAAGACAGGTTTAACACTAATATTATTATTGTTATTATTATTATTATTAAAGAGGAAGTCATAAAATTTTATTGTCATACAATGAAAAGACAGGTTTTACACTAATATCATTATGATTATTAGTTAAACATTTACGTATATATTTCAGCTAGCAGAATGCCCACATCCGTAAAAAAAGTTGCTAGGTAGCAGGATTTATTCATAACACGCTATTCCTCACCTCTTCAATCCGTAGTTTTATAGCCAGAGAAGACATTTAGAGAGGGAGGACTTGCCATTGTCCCACTGCCATTCTCCAACCCATTATTGTTGCCTTGTATGAGGAAGGAAAAAGTTAGGGAATTTCTATCCCTCCTCGTGCCAGGAATATCCCCAGTAGTCACCACTTGCATCTCCCGGAGCTTGTAAATAACAGTAACCCAAGGGTGCTATCAGGTTATTCGTATATACACAAGGCAAGTCTCATGATGTAACCTTACCTAACCTAACAATTTATGGTGTTATTTACATTTACTTTGGGTTCAGGGAGTTACTCATCTTTACGAGATCCCCAGAGAAGCATAACCCTGGGATGTTCTTGGGCCATTCATATTTACAAGACAAGTCACATAACAGTTTATGAGGTTATTTAACTTTACCTGGGGTTCAGGGGGTTAAGCATCTTTATAAGATCCCCAAAGAATTGTAACCCCAGGGTGCTCTTGAGTTATTTATATTTACAAGACAAATCACCTATCCTAACCTAACAATTTACAGGATTTGACTTTACAAGGGATACTGGGGGTTACTTGTATCTACAAAATAGCAGCTTGTATGGCGTATAAGATTGGAATTATTTATATCCCCCACTTATGTAAAAGACCACATACAGTATTTTTTAACCCCTGCTCAAATATTTTAAACATATTTAAATCAAATATTGTAATTATTATGTCTAGAGGTGGAATGAATATTTTTGTAAATTATTAGTTTTGTTCTGCTCTTGGAACACAGAGCAAAAATACAAGCAATGTTTTTAAACTATTGTGCATGCGTAAGAGCCTGCTTGCTTGCCTCTCCTTCTGCTTGCAAGCAGTATTATCTGCTTTCTTTCCAGCTTACATCACAAAACTCCTTCAAATTACAATGGTTTTACTTACAGTAATTTATGTGCTCCTTTCGTGCTTGCTCTACAGGAGAAATATATATTTATTATAGTATTCCCCCACAAATGTACCAGATAATTTTTGTTTCTATTGACATGGTTAATTGCTGCATCCTGTTTTATGGATATTCATTGTTTTGTTTTGTTGTTTTTTTTCTTAGTGATTTTACAATTATATTTGTTGCATGCGTGCATGTATGATTTAGTGACATATTGTACTAATAATTAAAACCACACTGTCCTGATAAAGCTCATCTTCAGTCAGTTGTGAACAGCAAAAACTGGAGGCAGGAGGCTTGGTACCAACTATTATCATCAAGAGAACAATGCAATGTACTTACATATATTTAAATTTTGCCAAATATTCTACTTCCTACTATATGCTTAGAGAACAAAATGTTTACCATTTTCCCATTTCTATCACATGTGCAAAATTTACAGTCCTGAGGACTAAATTTTGCACATGTGATAGAAATGGGAAAATGGTCACCATATTTGTTCTCTAAGCATATAGTAGGAGGTAGACTATTTGGCAATATTTAAATATATGTAAGTACACTGCATTGTTCTCTTGATGATAATAGTTGGTACCAAGCCTCCTGCCTCCAGTTTGCCCTCTTAATTGTGGTCTTCTTGCTAAATTCTGCACTAAGAGGTTAACAATATAAAATATATTTTATTTTTCAGCTTTTTCTTAATGCATATATAATGGGCCAATTGTCTTCTAGTAATTGTTTTTTAACCACTTTGTTAAGAGTTCAGAAAGTCATCTATTCATCAGTGTATAATTTTTTTTCCAGCATTTTTTAAAACTCACTGGAAAAGATTACAAAAATTCTATATAAGTACTGGTTAAGTACAAGTCCATTAATTTTTTTTTTCTGACACAATGATGTTCTTTTCTTCCAGTAGTCTTCCTTTTTATCATCATTCAGCTGTTGTTGCTTTCTGAAGTGCCATATTTTTTTCTTTCATGACATTCCATATATCTGGAAATGTGTACTCTTCCAGAGCTTTGCCTCTCTTCTTGATTATCATATTCACACAATTTTTAGTTGCATTAGTATTGAAAGCCTTGCTTTGTCTTCTCTAAGTGAGCATTTTGCCATGCATTTATTAAACTTTTAGCTTCTAGTGATGGCAAGTCCAATTCCCTCAGCCTTCATTCATAACTTGATTGCATATCTATGTCAACAATGTAGCAGGTCTTTGAACTAAACTTATTTGAAAATAATCTGCTTGATGTTATTGGTACATGATAAGTAAAGGCCAGTCTCAATTTATTTATTGTAGACAAAGATTGAAAAGTTTATTAATTTATTGTAGTCATAGTAGTAGGTGAAACCCTGCAGCTTTGAACAACACTGCATCAGCATCAGGACTTGAATTTTAAAGGAATTCTCTAGAAATGACCGGTTTGTTTCCCATAATACTAGGAATCAAATTTTGTTCCAAAAGTTTGTTAATTCAGAAGGAAAACTTCGTTTCCAAACTCGTTTATGTAATTTTTATTTACAGGCGGTTTTGAAATGTGGTGTACCATGTATGGTATGCTGTGTACTGTAACCGATTTGTCTAGATCATGGGTTTACAGAATGTTTTAAAATGTGTACCATGTATATTACACTGCGTACCATAACTGTTCTGTCTAGATAATGGATTTAAAGTGTTTTGAAATGCTATGCAGCATGTATGGTTCACTTGTGTAAATAATGATCTTACAGTATGTTTTGCAATATATACCATAACAGGTGTGGCCAGATAATGGTACAGTAAGAATAGAGGTGTTGTATACATATATCAGTGAATTATTCTCATTTAACTGCATTTATTTTTATCATCAGGGTTACTATTTTATTATGAGATGAACACTCCCATGATCTGGTACGTGGTGTCTTTCTGCTTTAGGACTGTGATAGAGAAATATGAAGGGTGCAGCTTAAAATGTTATTTTATAAGTTTTCATTGTTCATAAAAGATTGGATGCAATCTTTTCATAGGTCTTAAAAGATTGGGTAAAATCTTTTCCTAGTTCATGAAAGATTGGGTACAATCTTTTCATAGTTCATAAAAGATTGGGTACAATCTTTTCACTAATTCATAAAAGATTGGGTACAAACTTCTCCAGTTGACTGCCATTGTATATACCAAAAGCAGAAGAGTTGTAACCCAAAAGAGGACAAAAAAATTTAATTTTGTTTGTTTGGATATTAATTCACGATTTCTTCATCTATCATCGAGTGGTTTTAGTTTAAATATTTGATAGAAGAAATCTTTCATCATATTTGTTTTGTCTTAATACTCGAGAGAAGAAATGTTCCATCATTATTATTATTATTTATTTATTTTTTTTTTGAGAGAGAGATTTTGACAAGTTTATATTATTTGACATTTATTTTTGGAACTAGAATATGTATGAGATACACTGTGCCATTATATTTATTTTGAAAGTCAAGTGGTTACGTCAGACGATATTTTAATGTAATCAAAGGCAATAGATGTACACATGTATTTATTCTGTTAGTTATTTAATACGTCAGTCCTTTGCAAAGGTAGTCTGTTACAGAGGTGAATAATTTTATAATTCAAGATTTATTTGCATATTACTCTATGGTAATCATTTCTGTCCATTTTCAAAATTTTTTCAAGCTTCCAAGATCTTGTAGACAGGAGAATTTAGACACTTTGTCAATTCGTGTATCGAGGATATTCGTTTATATGTATGAGATCGTCATATGATCTTTATGTTAGATGTATGTACAACTTCCACTCTAATTATTACTTATCTTACTCTATGATTAATCTTACACTTGATGATTAAAAGAAAAAAAAAATCCCTAAAATTAGGAGGACACTGTCTGCTCTTGACAGAACTGTGTCTGATTTTGACACAAAGGTAGCTAAAGTAGGTTAAGGTATGATATTAACTAATACCAATTGATTAATTTGATATTATCTCACCTTCTCTGTACTGAAGTACCCTGATTCTGTTAAAAAAAAAAAAAAATCTGGAAAAGGGTATCAGGAGAACTGCCCTTGGACAATTGCCCCATTGATTCTTCAATAAGAATTGTCCACCAATAAGATTTAGGTTAGGTTAGGTTAGATTAGTTTGCATTATAGGCGATTTAGATTGAAGAAATATAAGTTGGAATAAAAGCAAATATCCAGGGCAGTTGTCCTGCAGAGGCAATTGTCATGGGAAATTTGTCCTAGAACCTACGAAAAGAACAAAGCTTTAAGCACAGCACTTGTATAGCTAATTAAATAAGGGTGAATCCCTCTCGCAGATTATTCAATTAAACAGGTTATTTACTTTACATAACTTTATTTCACTATTTCAGTGAAATAAAGCGAGATTACAAAAACTTTATTTCACTATTTCAGTGAAATAAGGCTACATTACAATATCTAGAATAGTTGAAATTAAATAACAAAAAAAAAATCGGGATTCATTCCATCTGATCGCTGCAGCTTGGTTGATGTTTCTGGAAAAATTATCTGCAAGAAAGTTTATGTTCTTCTCATTTATTATGGACTATTTATATATCAGAAATACTGTAATATTGTATTTGTTAAATTTAAGGCTGTTCATGAAATAGTTATCACCCCAGTGACTTATATTTTCCGAAAGGTGATTTATAGCTAAAATGTATACACTCAAGATTATGTGTTTGATAATTAACACGTGTCACATGTGAACATGGTTCTTTCACCCAAGTCAAGGTTACATGTGAAACCTTGGTTCCATCACTCAAGTCAGGATGACACGAGAGGACTTGGCTCTCTCAGCCAGGTCAGGGTGACAAGAGAACTTGGCTCATTTACTCATAATGGTGACATATAACAGCAAACGTCAACTTTTATGATTAGCTCTTCATTATCATTGTTTTTGCATTGATTATACACAAATAAGATATTGCAATGTTTCTACACAAATATAGTTGCAATGTTTCCACATATATATTGAGATAAATGTTGCCATAAGTAATATTGTAATAAGAAAGTAGAACTTACGAATGAGATGTTTATATTTTTGGGTCTCTTTGCAGTCCATCAGGAAATATCATTGTCTGTGAGGTATATGCCTGGCACCTAGACATCTTTGAGTACCCATCTCTTAATGACGGTGTTTAATATGTTAACATTTCATAATCAATACTTGTATGTCCGGCTTTCCGGCGTGCTTCATGGTGAAAATAAGGTTAATAGATAAATCTTACCATTGTGATTGTATGGCTGCAATACCATACCAAGTTTTTGTTCCATGTCACTAGCCCTGCACCCACAGAAATGGACATATCCCTGGCAAGGAAAAATTTCGTTGTATAACTTGAAAGTAACTGGGAATACATTACCAAACGAGTCACTAATGCACGCTATTCAAAGCTAAAAGACTAATACTTTGCAGATTTTAAGCAATTTCAGTGCTAAACCATATACTGTACAAGGTTTATTCAAAGCTAAAATAATTACACTCGTGTTAAACTTAGCAGATACCTAAGAGTTTTGGTGTTGCCACTTAATACAAGTTTATTTTCCAAAGATAAGAGATTAATACTTGTGTTAAACTTGGCAGATATGAAGCAATTTTAGTGATGCCACCTTCTATAAGTTTTTCTCTTGTTCATTAGGTTATGAAAGTATACTAACTGAAACAGCAACCCACTTTTCATGCTACAGAAAGAACAATCACATGTTCATCTGCACGTACTCCAGACATCTATCTGGTATGTATGTGTGTATAATGGTGTATTAGAAAATGTAGTGGTAATTATAGAACCAACTAATTGGAAGTTACATGACATCTAAAGTGTGTACGGTCTTACTGAAATATCTTGAATCATTTTAACATACTAAGAGCACGGGTAAATGTCTATATTATATAATTTTAAACAATGCAAATTGAATGGTAATGATAACCACTGAAAGTTGATGAGTGTTTTCATATGTGACCCGTGTATTTCAGAATGTTCAAACTAACAGATAATCTAATGAAAACACCACTTTCATGCTGAATAAAATTTGATACTGTTCTGTCTTTCAGATTAAAACTAGTAAGTGTGGTAATGTGACAGCAGTAGTGCATTATTACAAAAATTTAATGATTTAATTTTATGAATGTTGGCATAATATGGTTAAGTAGTTACTAATAAATTGTATACTGGTAGTCAATAACCTGTGAATAAATGACACAGCAATGGTCAGCCCCTCACCCACTGATGCCATATCTTAATAAAGACATCATTGATCATATGCATTTGTCTCAATGGTTTCAGCTTTCTTAGTGTTATTGTAACAAAAGGGGACTGTCGTAGAGTAACAGGTAGAGTGCCTGGCACGAGAGGTGATTTACTTGCATTAAAGGGACCAATAGCGACGCACATAAAAAAGGTTGATGCGATGCATATGGAATACAACTTTCACTCTTAGTGAAGTTACCAGCAAGAGCAAAGGCTGAATCAAAGAGGGAATAAGGGAAGATGTTGTACAGACATTAAGGGAAAAAGGAATTGAAAAGAATGACATATGAGAAAGTATACGAATACTTGTTGTTTTATGAAGTATTTTGTAGGAGATGGATATTATTTTTGGAAGAGGTAGACAACAGAATTATAAAGGAAAGGCTGGGAAACAGGGAGGAGGAATGGCGAAAATAGCCAAGTAAAGTAAAACAGAATCGCGGAAGAGAGAGTATTGGTGATATGCAGAATGCAGAAGAGTAGAATAAATGTGTCTTGAGAAGAGAAGGAATATAAATGAGGTTAAAAATTAGTAACTGGGAAGTGATGGATGCAAATACAATCGTGAATGTTCTTGAAGTAATGTGTGCAGGTATGGATTAACTACTTAGATATTTTCAAGTCTTATTCGTGAGAAACAAGTGTTCATCATGAAGTTCAGGGTATACAGGAATAGATCGCGAGACTTACATCATATACAGCATATACTAATCTCAGAAAGGCGTATGATAGGGTGAATTGGGACGTAATGTGGCACTCCCTGAATATGTATGTAATGGAAGGATATATTATCCGGAATAAAAATTGTTTTAATAGTTTCCTAGGGTATGCATAAATACTGGTCTGCAGAAGAATGATTTGTCTAATATGAAGTCAAGGTTGGGCATAGTATATCACTATGGATGTAAATGCATAGTAATTAGGGAATGAAGGACTTGGGGAAAATTTTTAACTATTCCAGAAGTTAGAGAAATTGGTATTCTAGACGAGTATGCAACGAGTAAGGATAGTAGAGATGGGGAGTCAAAAAACTTTGAAGAAAAATAAAACTATAGTACTGAAAGAGATTCAGAGCTTTAGAAATTTAGGAGTGATCTTAGAAGCTGAAGGTCGTCAGTGAATGGATTCACTATAATGCAGAAAATGTGGATACTGGGAGTAGCTGAATATGGTGTGGAGAAATAGGTCTATATTAAGTCAATCGATTAAAGGTAGGAATAACTGCTTGCATAACATTGTAACGGTAATGAGTGCTGACATGAAAGCAGGAGAAAAATAAATAGACTGGAGTTGTAGTACCAGACTGAGTCTTGGAGCTCTATAAAGTGGAGAATGCGAGTTAGATATGTGTTTGTGTGTGTGCAAACAGGATACAGATAACTTAGTTTGAATACACACAACAATGTGGTGCATGGGTAGTGTTTGGGATTGATAATCTACTGGTTGCAGGTTTGATCCAGGCCCAGTTTTGGATTAGGTTTTATTGTCTCAAGTGCTATCGATTGAATTTGGCAATTAATTTGGGGCTTGGTGATTTCCTACAGGTCTATCTGATTATTCAACCACTGAGTGGAGAACACTGGGACTACATGATTTGAAAAGGGGGCCAGGGCCCTAACTATGTGGTAGGTATACAATCAGGCTCTGTGCTATCACGGTTTCTTGCTTCTACCTTTCATCAGAAACTTTTAATCAATAAAAGAAGGATGAAAAGGGACTTTAAAAAAAAAAAAAATGAGAAGATAGGACAGGCTTGTCCCTGTCCAACTGAGGGTTCAGTTATCTAGGAGCAAGAAACAGCTTGACTAGGATTGTATCTAAAAGCAAGAATAAGATTGACTAGAAAAGTACTTACTTGGGCGTAATGCCAGTGAACGACATTAAGTTTTGATGATAAAAGTTAATTAAATTATGCACTCAGGGTAACGATTACATCTGCCAAAACAAGTCCTTCGCAAGAAGGCAACCACCCAGCCCTTAGTAGAAAAGGGAGTCATTGACGTAAAACCGGAACAATATGATCAGTTTTTGAGATACCCAAGGCCTGGACTCGTTCTTGCGGACTCCTCAAGGCATGCATCGCACAGCTGTAGGAAAAGATTCAAGATGTGAAAGTTATTTAATTTACACTCTGCGTTTAGTTATTTTATCCAGTTGCAGCCACCCTAATTATTAAGGCAGAAAAGAGTATCAAGCATTTAATAATAATATTAAAAATTAATATGTACAATAAAATTATAAATAAAAATAAAGGCAAAATAACATACAATATAATACTAGATAAAAAAAATATGAAAATCATATAAAAAGAATTAATAAAAAAATTAGAATTATATATATATATATATATATATATATATATATATATATATATATATATATATATATATATATATATATATATATATATATAACTTTTTTTTTCTCTCTCCAAATATAGCATCATATATCGCAACTCCAACTGAAACTAAAGAACCGAGAGCTGCCCAGTCTAACTTTTCCCAATGTTATTCGAAAACACTTTAAATTAAGAATGGTAGGGTTTGGCCTTCTGCTCCCATATCCACTTTAGTCACCTCAGACGATGTACAAGGCGTACACACAGCATTCTTTCTCCTCAACCATGCTTAAAAAAAAAAAAAACTTTTAATATGTCATGGAGGGCTTTATGGAAATATACTGACAACGAAGTTCGCACTTTTCTGTTAATATAATTGTGGTATGGGAACGAATCTCAGAAAAAAAAATTACGCAACTCTTGATCACGAATATGATTTGGGTCTTTATGGTTGTCTGCCCGATTGTGTCACTATTAATCCCCATTATAGGGGTAGCCACAGGTTGGATACTCTTCCTAACGATCCACGGTGGGTTCGATCGCGGGTCTGGCACTTCCCGAATACTGTGCTTTAAACCACTGAACTTGCGCAGTTCCAACGAAGTGGAAATAAAAAAGTGAATCTTGCTATTTTTCTTTGCATTCGCACCAGAGTAAATTAGTCAGCAGAGTTTGTTAATGCCTAGAAACAAGCAATAAAAATACACGTGTTTATGGATTTACTGATGCGTGAATGTTCCGCATTTATGGATGTACTTGAAGCGTGAGTGTTCCACATTTAAGCTGCGTTCCGGATATGAGCTGTAAAAGTATAAAAACGAGAAGGCAACACGCAGACAGCTCTGAATCAATTTGGTCGAGTCACTGAGTCAGTTAACCTGAGAGCGGTGAAGCAATGAGTTGGAAGACTGTCGATGCAGTGTGTCTTGAGACTTTGGCAATACAAGAATGCCGTCCGTTGGAATAGATTAAGGGTGAGTATTTACACCGTGTAAAAGTACTTCAAAACGAAAATAAACATCGTTTACACTGCCCTTGACGCATTCCACATGCTGTCAGTCAGTCAAGACATCGTGTGTGTGTTTTACAGAAGTGGAACTTTGTTGTGCGCTGGAACAGACTAATGGTGAGCTATGGTTATGTAAGAATACTTACACTTTTATTTTTCTACCCAAAACAAACTGGAACATCATATACACTGCTCGAAATAAATACCAATCAGTAGAGATTTTTTTTTTTATAAAAAGTGGAACTGTACTTCATAACCCCTTCGGTAAATGTGTTTACATAAAGACAATATAAACACGTCAGTAAAACGTATACTTTTTTTTTTTTTTTAGATTCTCCACCCACGGATGGGTGGAACGGGTCATGGAGGACCCATAGGGTGGTCGCCAACCGGCACAGGCCCCAACCCCCCACTGTGGTGACCAGCCACAGCAGTAACCTCCCCAGTAAACAGCTTAAACTCTCTTGCCTGGACGAGGCGCGATCCGTCGACCTCGCGAATGCGAGGCCAGCGCGTTACCACTGTACTAGCCAGGAGGCTGTAAAACGTATACAGCTTTTGCCTTTCCAGAAAATAGTGCAATTCTGAAACATTAACGGTACGAAAGCGATATAAATATATACAGTAGTTTGAAGATAATGTTTATATAAGTACACAAAGAAGGGTGTGTGTTCTTGCAACTATATCATAAACATTTAATTGCGGGCTAATCCTTTGAGTTCATAGAGGAAAAGAAATAGCTGTCATCCGTATTTTTTTTTTTTTTAGTAACGAATTATTATCTCTATGAAACTAGAATCGTTAGGAATCACAGAGAGAACTTCATGTCCTCACTGAAATTCCAAGAAGTGTTCTGCTAAAGTGCATTTTTTACAAATCGTTTCGAATGCTTAGTCAACGGCACTGTTCCCACAGCAATATTGATTTACCAATAAGAAGTAAGAGGAATAGTGCCAGTCCTATTATTCTCGCGTTAATAAAATATGGCCACGTGTTCTTACTGCTTCGGAATTGATACTGTATTATTCAGTCATCGATTCGGAGTTAATAAATTATGACCGTGTATTTATTTCTTCGGAATTTGTATATTATTATGTTATGCGAATGTAATTACACTTGCCTGTTAATAAATTATGACAATGTTTTTATATATTCAGAATATGTATTATTATTGTATGCGAATGCGAGAAATGGAAAAATGCTCGACTCGGGAGATGACGGACCCATGTTCGACCCCACAACGGGGCGATAGGAAGGGCATCTAGCCTTAATTCCCCAGCTTCAATCCGTCTGTGTTCACTTCCAAATGGGGACTAATAATGACAAAGAAAAGAAAATCCTATGCGATTGTTATTACAATGACATGTTACTTAATTGATAAAAATGTTCATAATTTGCAGTATTGCTATGAGAATTTTATTACATTGACATGTCCTCCGAAAAAAAAGGGGGGGGGGGAGCCATCAAGTCCATTTTCAGATTCGCTGCTCTGCGTGCAGAGGACCATTAATTGAATCATAATCGGAAAGTATTAAAAAATTGACTAAGTAAAAAAAAATGAGGTGGGAACTATGAAGATGTAGTTGATGATAGATCTGATATGGTGGAAGTACTATTACTACTACTACTAAAAATAATAACAGTGTACGAAAAGCATCGATCAACATGATCGGATCAACTGTAGAAAATGCACCTCATGCTATCGGGAGGTGTGATTTTTCCAACTTTGCAAACTTAAGCACAACTTAATATCATAAAAGGAGACTCCCCTTTTCTAAATGGGGGCTAAGCCCCACAACAATAACCATTATTATACTCCATTTTTGCAAATGTCATGAAACGGAATAGGTAATTAGTAGTGGCACCGCTTTATGTCACACTTTGTCCCCCATTCGAATGGGGGTGAGCACAAACACCTAACAGCTGGGGATTAAGACGGGATGCCCTTCCTAACACCCCGCGGAGAGAGGGTATAACAAATACAAATATAGTTTCATTCAAACGAACTTTTGATCTTTTGAAGAAGAGTAACTCCAGGGTAAGCTATAGGGTTATTTATATATGCAAGTCATATAACCTAACTTAACCTCTCCTAATCTAATGATTTACGCCTTTATTTAACTGTACATAGGACTCTGGGGGTTATTCACTTTACAAGATTTTAAACTTAAATCAGGAAAAGTTTTGAAGTGTATATAAAAAGGTAAACTATATAATGTTTCAGTATACCAATGCATATCCATTACGCAAACTAAATAACATTATCATGTGGTTTACCAATGTCACCGACAGGATCTGATTCCTTGTACTTAAGTTATACAGTACAAACCTTTCGTACTTTCCTGGACTTCAGCTTTAACCCATTTCAGTATGGGGTCGCTGTTTATTGCTAACCTTTTCCACCTCTTCCTATCACGATTATCCTGTTCCCTTAACCCCTTATAACATATTATTTGCTACATTATCCTTCCATTGTATCTTCGGTTTCCCTTTACCACTGCTTCCTTGCTCCTCCTACAAACATGGTCTTCTTCTCTTCCCATTACAGTATTTACCTGATGGGGATTGAACTGTATTAGAATTATCTGTTGATATTCTTCAATTCATAATACAATTTCCTTATTCATGAAATGCTCACACGGGTTCTTTTTCCACACTTGAACAAAAATCCCCCAGCTCGAACATGTCTGTGTCTTTCACCATTCGAATGGGGAGTAATTGTGACCTACGATCATTTACCTTTACAAGTAAACTGCTCACCAATGTAAAACAAGCACTTATCTTATTTTTTTCTTTCTTTCTTATTCTGTGATATCCATATTTTCCGTTCCGTGAAATGCCAAAATAGATTTTTTCACATTAACTCAGAATATAAAAAAAACTTTTCTATATATATATATATATATATATATATATATATATATATATATATATATATATATATATATATATATATATATATATATATATATATATATATATATATATATATATATATATATATATATATATATAGCATCGTTTATAATAAGTCTCCATTCAATTGGGGTTGGACACATTTTAAGCTACGGGATACAGGCTGGATTCCCCACCTAACGTCCCGCGGCGGGATCGAACCCACATTAGTCGTTTTCCATCTCGCGTGTTCTACCACTAAGCTACCGCGGCACCCTATATCCGTATCAAATATATAGAATTACCAAACGAAGGAAGAGTGTGTGTAGGTGACACGGGCCAAAGGGATTTCTCGCACCTGCTAGCTCAGTGAACTTTGATGGACGGGTGTGAGGGGAGTTGCCATGTGATGAAGCGGTTGGGGTAAAGCGGCCGTAGCTGTCGGGCCTCACTGTAGAAAAAAAAAAAAAAAAAAAAAAAAAAAAAAAAAAAAAAAAATGGGCCGCCTACCTTGTGGGTGACCCAAGCAGGGTGGAAACGTGACTACCCTCTATCCCCTAGGAGCTAAGAGGAGTAGTTGAATTATGTGGATCGTGGTGAATGAGTATGTCTTGGCTCGGCCACCCCCCTTACAAGGGGGAATGAGGCCATGTGTATGTATATACTAAGTAATCGTATACTAGCAGTGAAACGAGCAATTATCGACACGTTGTTTTTACCTACTTTTAATGACGACCATTCAGATATTTTTAGCAAGAAATATAATGTAAAAGCAATGATTAATACTGGAAAAAAGCTTAAGAAACACAATGCATATATGAAAATAGAGGTAATTACGGTATTGCAGTATTACATTTTAAGTATGGTGCAATTACATCATAATCTTTACTTCATGGAAAGAGCATGTAATATCTGTTTATTTCCCACTGCCCGTAACTCGATACTTTTTGGCTATTTGAATCAGTTACGGGTTTCTCTAATTACTAAAATGTCACTTAACTATCTACTAAATGTTTTTATATTAAATATCTTAAAATAGTCGTTGAGAAAGTGTACTTTCGGACACTTAGATGTTTATAAGGTACATTAACTTTAACCTAATCTTAATACAAAAGCTTGCCCGGATTTAGGAATAAATACTTCTATGTTAGTACAGAACTATTATCGGTTAAGATTCGTTTTATGCACCCTCTCATTGGACAAATATTACATTATGTAAATTTACTTACGTATAATATATTACCACATCACACTATGCCTTTACGGAATGTAGTATAAATACAGTTTCCGATTCACAAGTAATATATATAAAGTGTTCAGCATCCGAAATCAGGAGCCCGCATCCGCCCCCTGCCAAGTCTTGACCTGTACTAAATCTTGACACCAGATCATAAGGACAAAATCGTTCTTTGAAGACAGATATTCAGACTGCTGGACAAGTGACAAGAAATTTTCTCGTTTATATTATTTTTTCGGAGGCTGTTTAACGATGAAATTACTCGTTTAAAGATGACATTACTGACAAATAATTATGTACCTGTTTACATATAACTAAGTTAAAAAAATATTTAAAGTCTCTACAATTAATTTTTTTTTATTTTCTAAGCTATACTTCCGGATATTTTTCCCTATTTAGCCGAATATTTTTTCATATTATTATTATTATTATTATTATTATTATTATTATTATTATTATTATTATAGCTTTCTGTCTTTCTCTAAAACTATGAATGAATTTAACGATTACAGTTACTTTGTTCAGCAAGTTCCAATTATCAATTATTCTTACACAAAGAAGTGCTTCCTAACTTCCTCCCTCGTTTTTCTAGCTTCAAGTGGCGATAAGTTTAATTGTGTCAGCCTTTTGAGTGAGTGGTATTGATATCAAAGGTTAAGAGCCTAATGCCTGACGTGTTATGTGTGCCTTTCTGTTTTCTTGCAATCCATTCCATCAGCTAAAACAAAACAAAAAATAGATAACTCACCAATACTACAATGGTATTCTGAAAGTATTAGAGAGACTGGGTTATGCTTGTAACAATACTTAGTTGCAATTCAAATAGGGGTGGACATACGTTGAAGCTGAAGGGTTAAGGCTGAATAACCTGCCTAACGCTCCGTGGACTGTACAAACCCGCGTTACTCAGGCTTGTCACAAACCAGCGCGCTGTACCACTGAGTTACCACAGTCCCTATATTTGTAACAGTATGCTTGAATAACCTTCCATAAGGCCATTTCAAAAATTAATGCCTTATCTATATACAACTTTCCTCTTGCTCTTAATTCTGATGATAACTTCGTTATCTCCAAATGACTTCTTTTATTGGATGATTCAGCACTGATAAGACTGCTTAGAAATAATCTAGGACATGAATTATCTTCAGTTGCTCAGTTCTCTGCTACCTTACTACTGTGTTGAGGAAAGATGTTTCGCTGGGTACAGGAGAGAAAGGTATTTCTAGCTTCGAAATAGTGAGTTCAAGAACACGTGTGATAATGTGTGGTTTAGAAGCTTTCGAGAATATGATAATGATTATTATTAATAATAGTTCTGATGTGTGATGATGATGATGATTATTATTATTATTATCATTATTATTATGAGAACTATGGGACAAGAGTTTTTGCCTAATTCAAAACCCAAGCTCATGGAGAAACTTGCCCATTTAATGTTGTACTCACCAAGACTTTTGAGTTAACATTTTTTTCCCCCTATAAGTGTGACACTGGCACAGAAAAAAAAAGCCCTTTTAAAGTCCGGGCACCAAGAAAACTTTAAGACAGAGCAAGAGTTGAAGTATAAGGACAAGA
Source organism: Halocaridina rubra (assembly GCA_037179515.1). Taxonomy (NCBI): domain Eukaryota; kingdom Metazoa; phylum Arthropoda; class Malacostraca; order Decapoda; family Atyidae; genus Halocaridina; species Halocaridina rubra. The sequence goes on from JAXCGZ010019534.1 coordinate 18,196, forward strand.
CAGAAAATAGGGAATGCTCAACAATAGGAAAAGGACGGGCTGAAAGAACTGTCGAAGTACTGAGGACCCAGAGTTATGGCAGGATTAGTACTTTATATAACGATAAATCCGCTTTTTGAAGGAAGATAGGTTATAAGACTTAAGAAAGACAGAAGGAAGAAGAGAGTTCCAGAGTCTGCAGGTAGATGGGAAGAAGCAGTCGCCGCACCCACCAGTCCGAGAATTTAATATACAAGGAAAGACGACATTCTTTCCAGTCTATTAAATGGTTCTAGCGAAAAGAAAGTATTCGAGGTGTCTCGGTGTGACAGTGTTTAGCTCAAAGTCACCAGAGGCTGTAGTAGTTGCCTTAATTGCTCTTGCTGATAATTTTGTTATAAATTTTACCCTGCTGATATGTCATTAGCAACGCAAAGAAAGTTCTGGAGTAAAGAGAAACAGAGATGGAGAGTGTAATGACTTGTCAGATGTAAAGGGATAATAAAAGATGTGTAATGAACATCCAAGAATATTGTTCCCCAGTAACCTATTTTGCCCATATTTCTAGTTTTTTTTGTTTTATTTGCTTACGCTTGTTGCACCTAAAATACTGTCTCTCCCTTGGATCTCTGCTATAATTGCCTACCAGGGACAACCACTACAGTAGCCCTCGAATTTTATATGATCAAATTACTGCTCTGAATATATGTACTACAGGGGTGGGGGGTGGGGCGAATGATGACGTCACCAAGAGGGACGCTCAATTTGCGGCCAAACAACCCAGTATTAAGATCTCCCCTCCGCAGTTAAGCTTACTACAAACCTTATTTACGTGGCGTCTTCACAGGTATTCATCTGACACAAACAAAATGAGAGATAGTGTATGGTAAAGCCCGTTGGTCCAAAATTGGGAATTCGAGAAACTGGTCATATCCTAAGAATTTTTGTTTTCAGATTCCAAAACCATACAAAACGAACTTTAGTAGATTACTTTAACGCACTTGCCAAATTTAATTCTTTGACCTGGAAATTACAGCCGATATACATTGATAAGAAATTTCTTTGACTGAGGGTGACAAAGTAAAATCTGTTCCTCAGAAGATTGCTCATTTCCACGTAAAAATCAATCTCTTTTTCCTAACGAATTCTAATTTCATTTCACCCCTTTTCTATCATCGTAAATAACCTGTTTTTTTTTCTCTATAAATCGCAAATAATTAATAATTTAACCAATGTGGTTTTTTTTTTTGGCTATAAATTGCAAATAGTTAATAATTAATTTTGCCTGTTGGCATTGCAAATGTTTCGTGTTAACCACAATTTAATGAATACATACTGTATTTATCTTGCTGATTCTTCATATATTGGGAATAAAGTGTTTTGAGTTATAGCAAACACTTTAACAGGTGGATTTTGCCCCTTTTTGCACTACAAATATTTCTTGCCAACCAAAATTGAATGAATACATATTTATCTCGTAGATTCTTGCTTTATCGTAAATAAAGTGTTTTACCATATAAATTGAAAATAATAAGTAATTTTGCCCTATTGGCATTGCAAACTTTTATGGTTACCCACAATTTAAGGAATACACACTGCATATTTGTCTCGCTTATTCTTCATTTATTGTGAATAAATTTATTTTACGCAAATGCCGGCAACTAATTAATGGTTTTGTATGCTCTTACGGTAGTGTAAAATTTTCTGGTTAGCTGTGACTAACTAATATATTTTTATCCAGTAGAATAATATTCGAAACTCATCATTTGTGTGCTCATGCCCTCAGTTTTCCCATTATTAGCGGTGTGTTACTGTTTCTGCAATTGCAGTGTCCTCTATTCTACTATGCATGTGTGACAGAGGTGATCGTCGAGTTGAGGCCAGACAAGAGTCTTGGCATCCGTCTGTGTTGCCGGGAAATCATGCTCACTACCTCCGGGATTCAAGGCAGCATTCCATAAATTAAAATTTTAAATTTGTTCCAGCTTTCCAAATTTAATTATATCTTTTAAAGCGTTATTACATTTCCAATATTAAAAGAAAGTTGAATTCTGAGTTTCATTTAACTGAGTAGTGGTAGCGCGAGTGGAGTGTGCAAGTTGTGACAGAGTGTTTCGCTCAAAGTCACCAGAGGCTGTTAGATGCCTTATTAATTAATTTAGTAACTTAACTGTTATTTTCTATCTAAAAAAGTTAATTCCCACTTCTTGACTTTTGCAGATTATGATTATTTGCAATTTATATTTTAGCTTATAGCTAATTTTAAATATACCTTATTTACTCTTCTTGTACGTGTAGAAGTATAGCCCCGATATAAAGGCTACTCCTATTTTCCGTCTGCTACGAGCCAAGAACATTCTGGAGATTATTATTTCATTATTATTCTCGTTTTATTTTATTTGCTTCCACTTGTTGCGCCTAAAAATACTGTCTCTCCCTTGCATCTCTGCTATAATTGCCTGCCAGGGACCACCACTAAAATAGTCCTTAAATTGTATCAGAGCCAGTTACTGCTCTAGAAAATGTATACTACAGATGAACTCACCAGGAGGGACAATGAGACGCCCTCCTTTGGCGCTCAAACTTTGAAGAGGCAATATCTCGCCTGAGCAGTCGTAAGTTTATTTCAAACCTTATTTACGTGGCATCTTCACAGGAATTCATCTAGCACAACAAGGTGAGGGATAGTGTATGGTAAAGCTCGTGGGTCAAGCAAATTGGTTTATTTTCGAGAATTAGTTACATTCGTTACTGGCTAAATCTTACGGATTTTTATTGATTCCATTCTCATACACGAAATTTTGTAGATTACCAAACTGGAATCTCACATGCCAAAGTTAATTTCCTAACCTGTAAATTACAGCTGATATACATTGCTAAGAAGTTTCTTTTCATTGAATGTGATAAACGAAAGTCTCATCCTCTGAAGACTGGTTATGAGCCCGTAAAAATCTCTCTCTTTTTCCTAATAAATTCTAATTTAATTTCACCTCTTTCTATCATCGTAAATAAAGTGTTTTATGTCAAAAACTCGTCAATAAAGCTATTTGCTATATAAACTGCAAATAATTAGAAGGTAATTTTACCCTGTTGGCTTTGCAAATATTTCCTGTTAACCACAATTTAATGAATGCATACCGTATTTATCTTGCTAATTATTCATATGTTGGGGATAAAGTGTTTTGAGTTATAAGTTGCAAATACCTCAAAAGGTGGTTTTGCACCCTTTTTTTCATTGCAAAGTTCTTGATAACCAAAAGTGAATGTATACTGTATTTATCTCGTAGATTCTTCCTTTATCCTAAATAGTGTGTTTTAACATATTAATTGTAAATCAGTAATAAGCATTGCAACTTTTGTGGTTGCCCACAATGTAAGGAATACATACAGTACTGTATTTGTCTTGCTTATTCTTCATTTATTGTGAATATATTGTTTTCCTTTAAAACCAGTAAAGAATTAATGGTTTTGTATGCTATTATGGTAGCATAAATATTTCTGGTTAGCTGTGAATAACCAATATATTTTATCCAGTAGAATGACATTGGAAACTCATTATGTGTGCTCATGCTTTCAGTTTCCCATTATAAACAGTGTCATTTCTGTTTCTGAAATTGCAGTGTCCTGTATTCTACTCTGCCTGTGTGACAGAGGTAATCGTCGAGTTGAGGCCAAAGTCTTGGCATACGTCCGTGGTGCCGGGAAACGAAATCGTGCTCACTACCTCTGGGATTCGAGGCAGCATTTCATAAAATTTAATTTGAGAAATTTAATTCAATTCTTTTAATGTCATTGCATTTCCAAAATTAAAAGAAAGTTGAATTCTGAGTTTCATTTAACCACTAATGGTAATAGAGATGGGGTGTTCAAGTACAAATATCTGTCCTGTCTGTTTGTGAGCTCTTAACCGAGCTCGGTACTTTGAGTCCCCTTAGTAAAACAGAATCTTAACAACACTCTACCATCCTAACCCCCAACACAAGTACGCTCAGTTTGCTTTTTACGCGTGTTTAAAATACGTGAAATTGGAATAACGCCCCCAAAAATAATAGTAAAAAAATACGAAATACACGAATAACGCCCTTGCAAAAAATTCTAAAAAAAAAAAAATTTCATTATAGTAAATAAGTGACTGCCTCGGAGGCTCTTTCCCGCTATGCTGCCATGTGCTTCAGTGTCTCTTTACCCAGCATATTGTGTTGATATATCTCTTGTTCTAACTGTGTTTGTGTTTTCAGTTCTTTTATATTTTACAGATTATATACTGTACTATCATGGCCAGTAAACTCCCAGGAAAAGACTGTGGAAGTGCTTCTACTCCCAAAAGAGAGAGAAAGGCAAAAAGCCTTGAAGTATTATTGCAAGTGTTGGCCCGTTTTGAGCGTGGTGAGAGTAAGGTCGCCATTAAACGGGCAATGCATCTCAGTGAAAGCACGCTGCGCACTACGAGAGGTAGTGGAGGAGAAGCTTGAGGAGTGGAGAAGAGTGATGGAGGATAGAGAGGTTGAGAGATGATGAGGATGGGGAGGTCAATTTGCAGGGGAAGGTGTTGAAAAGCTCAAGTATTTGGGATCAACAGTAGCAGAGGATGGTGACCTAGAGTCAGAAATAACCCACAGAAAACAAGCGGGATGGAAGAAAGTGTCTGGGGTGCTGTGCGACAGGAGAATAGGGATTAAGTTGAGGGGTAAAGTGCATAAGACAGTTGTGAGACCTGTGATGATGTATAGAGCAGAGACATGGGCAATAAAGAAGACACAAGAGAAAAAACTGAATGTGGCAGAGATGAGGATGTTGAGATGGATGTGTGGGGTGACAAGAAGCAATAAGATCAGAAACGAGGTAAATAGAGGAACCTCAAAAGTTAGAGAAATATCAGATAAGATACAAGAAAGTAGACTAAGAATGTATGGTCATGTCGTTAGGAGGGATGAACAGTATGTTGGGAGGAGGGTGATGGAAATGAATATACAGGTAGGAGGAGAGGGAGACCAAAGCGTAGGTGGATGGATTGCATCAATGACGACCTGAGGTCTAAAGGTTTGTTGGTTGAGGTATGGGACAGAAACAAATGGAGAAAACTGGCCAGAAACATCGACCCCACATAAAAGTGGGAAAAGATGTAGACAAAGAAGAAGAATAATCAGGTAAATAAAAGTAAAATCCTTTGCTTCTACATTCAGTTTAAGGTACAAAAGCCAAATATTTCATTTAAAATGTTCCAGACAATTTAGTCGACTTAATTTCTCAGGACTAAACAGAGAGTTTCCTTGCATCTTTGTAAGTGATGGTTTTTGCAAGAATACTCCAGCACAGAAATCAGCAAATGAGAATTTTGTTTAGTGACGCATTTACAAGGTCCATGGTGAAGTATGTCTAATTAATCTGGTAAAATCTATAATAGTATCATATTTTTGACACTGTATTCAAGAAGTAGATTGTATTAAAGAGGGGGGAGGAAATATATGGGCTCTTTAAATACACAGCTCTGGAACTGCATAAAATTACTTATGCCACAAGAAAGGGTATGAAATAATTCCTACAACTAGGAATAAATGACTTGTATAATATTAACCAGTTATTATGACAATCATTTCCACTTTTCAGGCTAAACATATGTTGATAGTACCTTGGAAACTAGCTACAAAACCAAACCAATAGCCCTGCCAAGGATATCTCTATTGAGATAATCTCATAAGCCACAATTCACCTGTAAATACTCGTCATTTCTGGCCGATTGTTATCATGTCCGTACAAACTAGTGCTACAGAGAAATCTCAGCCAGAAAGGGATATGGCCTCTGGATCCCATTCATATATGTGGACATGTGGTCTTTGTACATTTGCTTCTAATCCATACTGGACTGAGAACTGTGATATGTGTGGTGAGTCTAAGGGAAGGGAATCTAATGCTATGATAGTTAATGTGCAGTTACCTTCAAATAGAAGAAAATCTTGCGGCCAGAACTGGACTTGTAATAATTGTACTTTAGTGAATCCAATGATTAATAATGAATGCAATGCTTGTGGTGCATTGAGACCAAACGATATAAGCAATGTAGATGATACGACTACTGATCACAAAGATTTTTGGACGTGTGCGGTGTGTACCCTGAAAAATCCCACTTATGTTCGGCGTTGCAATGTATGTGGCAATAGCTCGCACAACACAGGAAGTGCAGGTCATAAGTTACAATCAGACAAGTCTAAAAGAAAAAATTATATCAAACCCAGGTCACATAATACCCTTTCCCCTGGTGCTAGGGAAAAGTCTCCTAGATTAAAAAAGGTGGAAGTAGAGAATACTGCTCAGGCCAAGAATCCAGTACAAGACAGACACAAGTCTGAATCAGCAAATGGACTTACTGATCAGTACCTCAGTGACTCTGGCCGAAATTCTTCAGCATCTCAAATTCCAAACTTACCAGTTACCTCCTCTGTCGTCTCCCTAACAGGACTTTATTGGGACTGCAATGCCTGTCCATTTAGTAACAGTTCTAGTGCGGACACCTGTACAATGTGTGGTGCATCTCGTCCTCTGCCAGAGGTTGATCCCAGATGCCTTAGTAGCCGTTCTTATAGGGGATATTCAAAACTAATGAACACTCTCCGTGAAAAAGAAGAACGAGATGCATTGAACAAGTGGAATAAAATCGTTCATTATTGCAGAGTTGTAAGTATCATGAATTGCAGAGGTGTCTTGGAATTGTGCACACCCTGGTAATTTAAAGTAGCATAAAAATAGTAATTGTGAAAGTTATATAATTACACCACTGTTAGTGTGAATACTGTACATTGCACTTTATATTTCGACAGAAATAGCTATACATTCAGGTCAAAACTAGAAAAATAAAGGACGTTTTTAATACATTCTTCATGTAAATTCTTGTTTCTGCAGAACAACCAACCCTTTGTTGATGACTCGTTTCCTCCAGTTCTGAAGTCTTTATTTCACAATCCAGCTGAAAATACGAACTCGATGATGACCCAGTGGCTGAGGCCACAAGAAATCCAGACAGATCTAGACAGTCGTAATGTAAACTGGGCTGTTTTCAGGACGCCTCTGCCTTCCGATATATCACAAGGTAAGAATCAAACTTTTATAGGTTTGGTACGTATAGAGGATTGCAGCAGACTTCAGTGGCAGAAGTGTGCAAGTCGCAAACCGACTAACGCGTTTTTTATCCCACCGTTGGGCCTTAGGAAGGATATCCAGCCTCAGTTCCCACACCCAACGTGTCTATGTCCACCCCTATTCGAATGGGACTAATTGTGATACATTTAACGGTGCATAAATGTTCAGTATGTGCATTATAGCACTGATCATGTTATGACAACTGTTAATGCAGTTCGTAGACTCGATTACTATGGAAACATTTTTCCTACAATGAAGTAATGGTTGTTGCGTATAGAGTGTAAAAGATCCAATTAAGGCAAAGTACAAACTTAAATCTTTATTTCTGTAAAAATTCTCGCCAAACCTAAAAATGAATAAATCCATCCAAAAAATTAAGACTTGTTGTTACATGAAATAATATGATTATCTGCAGATTTGAATTTGCTTTCTATGAGAACTGCAGCATTTAAAATTATATTTTACATATTTCATATTTAAGATTCACATTAAACCCCAGAATAAGTTGCTTTAACAAGTACATTCACATAGACTAAGCACTTAATCAGTTATTTTCTATTACTCTCACAATGATTTATCATATTAAGGTTTAATTGCTTATTCAGTGATTTGTTTGTTAACTCCATAATTATTCTTGCAAGTTCTGAAATAAATCATTATGAATACGGGCTTTTTCATGTCTTCTCTCTTTTCCAAGGTTATTTGGGAAACTGTTGGTTTCTCAGTGCACTGGCGGTGATGACTGAGCGAGAAGATCTGGTGAAAAAAATCATGGTCACCCGTGACTTTTGTCCAGAAGGTGTTTATCAGGTATGCTGAAAATGGTCTTTTTGAAATAAGTCTGCAATGCATAAGAAAGTAATAAAATTTTAACTCACAGACTGTTGAATACAAATAAAATTATATGCGAGCTTATCAAGTTTCGTAAATTTTTGTGGGACATTTAACACCTGAGCAAATAACCACTTCAATGCATAAAAACCCTGCCTTAATTCCAAATTATCAAAAGATTGTATTAATACAAATCACTTATTACGCAGTGCTCTATTATCTATATTTTGATTACAAAAACTTCCAATATAACTTATAAGATGCTCAAGGGACTATATTTTCTAACTTTCAGCTTTCAGAGCACTGATGTAATCAATTAAGAGAGAGCTCCCAAGCAGAGAAAAAGTTCCATGCAATATAATGATTAGGCCATTACAGGCCAAATAAACAGATTTCTCTTCTCTCCTCTGTGATGAAAATTTTCATGGCTTATTCTCCAGGTCTGGAAAAAGTGGAGGCTGTCTTGCAAAGAAAAAGATATTCTCTACTTCCAGGCCTGCAACTCAAAGTGGATTAGGAGAAAAGGTCATAATATATATATATTGTAACACAGAATGTATGCCCTTTCTTCTTTAGAATAAGAATGAGACTGCTCATACTAAGACACATAAATTTGCAGACTGTTGGAATGGTATTTCATAAAACTGAAAAAGTTTCTGTCAGTATTGCAGCATGTATTTGGAGTACGCAGAATGCAGTGAACTATATCAAAATCCTTATTTCAGTTGAGGACCTAAATTTTACAGGTACGACTCTGTAACGCTGGACGTTGGGTGACAGTGCTGGTTGACGACTTGTTACCGTGTGATCGTTATGGCTACTTGATGTACTCACAGTCAAGGAGACGGCAACTTTGGGTTCCGTTAATTGAGAAGGCTTTAGCAAAGATACATGGATGCTACGAAGCTTTAGTGGCTGGTCTGGCAATAGAGGGACTGGCAACACTGACTGGAGCACCCTGCGAAAGCTTACGCTTGCAGGTAAATAAGAATAACAGCATACAATTTGTTAATGACTTTCGATCTCCTGTTTGTAACCAGTATCTTTTATATGGATACTTATCAATTATATATCCAGATCAGAGAAGCATATTACAGTAGGCTCTCTCTGATGTTTCTCAAAAGGAACTAAAGTTTCAATGCTTCATGGTCACAATGTCTAACTCTTTAAATGACAGCTGAGCATGCAGCAATTTTCAGACTCTGCAGAAGAAATGCTATCACTTGTTCCTATGAGATGATATCCTCTTTAGCATAACATACCATTTTCTGTAAAGCATTTATTTCTAACTATATCCTAATATTGATATAGTCATCTTATAACATACTACAACAGAATACTTTTAAGTAATCAATGACGCAATCTTCAAACTATGTCTGTTCTTCAGCCAAACTTTTGCTATTAACAGTCTGATCCTTATATTGATGTGTTCATCTCACCACATACTGCTAAGGAAAACTTAAAGTAATTCAACGATGTGTCTTGAAACTACATCTCTTTCACTGAAAAATGTTTGTTAATAATTGCATCGTCCTTATCTTGATATTTTTATCTCACCATATACTGCTACACAAGATTAATTTTTATTTACATTTTATAATCTGATGTTCTTTACATGCTGTAGGCTTCATCATCGAAGAGTGAAGAAGAAATAGAAGAAGATTTAGTATGGACAAAGCTCTTGAGTTCTCGTGCTGCTGGATTTCTAATGGGAGCATCTTGTGGAGGAGGACAAGGAATTCCAGATTATGTCTACAAGGATCACGGCCTAAGACCAAGGTTATTAATATTTTTGGTGCCTATTTTTCCCGGAGTAGGTCCTTTTGTTAACTGACGTATGTGATGAATATGAATTGATACTCTCTATCGTGTATGCTAACAATAAAATGAACTTATCGTGCACTGATGATAACATACAAAATTATGCTAATAATAAAATAAACTTATCGTGCACTGATGATAACATTTATATTCTTCACATATGGACTGGGCTAATTTAAGCAACTGGAGGTGAGAAGAATGCAGTATGTTTCACATCTTGCACATATACATTCATAAATGATAAAATGAATCAAGGAAACTTGCATACTTTATAGGCATGCTTATTCTGTGCTAGATGTTCAGGACATAGAAGGTGTCCGACTTGTGCGTCTACGAAATCCTTGGGGTCATCATTCATGGAAAGGGGATTGGTGCGATGACTCCCCCTTGTGGACTCCAGAGCTGAGGGAAAAACTAGTGCCCCATGGCGCTGATGATGGCGTTTTCTGGATATCGTTCAATGATGTCCTCAAGTATGTGACATTTTATCACCACTTAGTGTTCACAATTTCTCATTATTATATACTGTCAAACTGAAAATTTGCAACAATAAAAAAAATCAATGAGTAATTGGTGACTTTTGGATTTGTATATTCAATATTATTAAATGAAGTTTTCCATGGCATTTCTTACGGTGCTTTGTTAATTCTAGCAATCTTTCCAAAAGCTATGTTACCAATATATGCATGTTACTTTTAAGGACTAAAAAAAATTGGTTTGGTTACATCAAATTTATCTAAAGTACATATCCTGGTTTGTATAATGCTGAACATTTCTCCTAATTCTATCAGTTGCTCTTTTTAATACTCAATTAAAAGGATACTTTTTATAGCAGCATTATAAACCAACTTTAGTAAAGGTTATGGACCATTAGCTATGCAGATATGAAACAAAAAGATAACAAGAAAAAGAAACTAATAAAACAGTGTAATGAGGCATCAGCATGTGTGACTCTTTCGGAAGTCTAAGATGGTTAATTCGAAGATACTTATGACTAAGATAAAAATGAAATTTATGTTTTACGCTCGCCTCCCTTCCCTTGCAAAATGCTAATGTGGGGGACGTTCTTTCTCTAACAATGATTAATTAATTTCTCTTAACATGAGATGCTAGTCATTCATATGTAATTAATGGGATTGAGAAAAAGCTTTATTTCTACGTCAATTATATCAAATTCATTAAAGTTAACAGTAATAATTCATGCTATAGAACACTGCTTTACTAGTGTGTGTGTGTGTGCGAGAGAGAGAAATTTTCAAACGAGATATCCACTGACAATTATGAATAAATTCATTCCTCCTCCACATCATTGTTAGCAGAGCTTTTTGAAAAAAAAATAATAAAAACACTATGTAAAAGACTCGAAATCTAGTAAGGAAAGGCATGATAATTTTTTTTATCTATATATCATTATTTCCAGGTATTTCGACTCTATTGATATCTGTAAAATATACGAGAATTGGTCCGAAGTTCGAGTGCCTGGATTTTTACCTCCACTGGCTGATCAAAATTTACTCGCTCCAACATTAATCAACGTCTCAGAACCCACGGAAGTGGAGATGACCCTACTCCAAGAGAGCCACAGGTAATATCACCAATGCTTCATTATTTTTCTTCATCCATTATTTTTCTCCATGCAAAAGGAAAGGCAAATGTAATTCAATTATAACTGCAGTATATTGATAATTATAAAATTTCAGAATGATAATCTGCGAGATCTCTTTTTCTCTACCATGTTTCATTAGACATATGATTATATAACTAGTGATATTATTCTTTATCTTTACCAAGCCTATTTGAAATTTAATCTACACATTTTGACATGTGAAACTCCTTTCAGAACATCTAAAAAATCTCAGAAATCGCAAGTGGATTTATGTGTTCTTGTGTTCCGTACAAATGCCAGTGCAGAGGCTCCTATTGGACCTCTTGTTCAACGTTCGAGGCGAGAAGTGAGAGATTTCGTGGGATGCCATGCCATGCTTGAACCTGGAGAATACATGGCTGTTTGCCTGGCATTTAATCACTGGCATACAGGTAATACTTTTTCCTGAATGTTATTTAGATACACCCTTGAAAATATATTTACACAGACCTTCATTCTAAGTTTATTCTTTGAAATATTAACCTAGTTAGATATACATATTCAATAAACTTTTTTTTTCTTTTACTGGGAATGTAGTTTATGTTTTCTCGATTTTTTTTAATACTCGAGTACCTAGAACGGTAAAAACGAACTGTATTGAGCTAATACGTAAATGAATTACTGGGTTCTGGAAGCTGAGCCTGAGAAAAGTTTTAGTTTTCCTAGATTCCAATTTTGTCCTCTAAATTTCCGAGATATGAAGGCTCAATAATTTTTGCTTTTAAATGTAATGCCCATTTCTACTTTCAAATTATATTTAATATAATGTACCTTAAATTTATACAAATCCTAACATATTTTTGTTCTTAAAAAGGTCATATCGAAGCCAGTGGTTATCCAGACTACGTCCTGGCCCTCCACAGCAGTAAAAGTTTAGCTGTGGAACAGATAGCAGCTCCCCCTTACCTTCTGGCTGATGCACTGATCAGTTTATGCATAGCAGAGGGAAAGACACACGACAGCAAAATAGACATGACCACAGTGTACTATCTCTCAAGGGTAAGATTTATATAGGATCCGCTCTGATTTTTAAAAAGATAAGTTCATTCGTGCTACAGTTATAACTATTTCAATATATTTCCTTAATCAATATTGAACTTTGATCCAAACTGTTCCCTACAATTCAGGATTTTACATGTGGTTTATTTCAAGCATCTGGGTGACAACATTTTTTTTTTTATAGAGCTGGGCTGGGCTTGTCCTAGTGGTAGAAAATCGGTATCAGGATAAGCATATGCTGGTCAAGTGTGACTGCAGTAATAGCTACAATGTTGTGTCCACGAGAGGTCAGCTCAAGACGGTAGATTCTGTTCCACCATTACATAGGTATGAAACTAACATTTTATGTACTTATTTAAGGATGATGCAAGGTTGGAGTAATACTTTTGCAAAAAGTGAAAAGATACTTTTTGAATCTTTTGCATGCATGAGGTAATTGCCTCAATGAACTTATTATTACAGTAGGAACAAAGCTTTCCATCACTACTACGTTTAATACTACTACTGATAATAATGATAATAATAATAACAATAATAATAAAACGAAACACGGCGACTAGTGGCCTGTAAAACTGACCAAAAAATATGCAGTCATAGACCTTATCTTATTAACATTTAGATATATACTGTCTAGGCCTGAGTTTAATCCCCCGACTCCAACATGTGTGTCCACCTCTATTCAAATAGGGATTCATGTGATATAAAACGGTGCATTACACTAATGACATGAATGATCAGTACTAAGAAGTGCTGATCAGTAAGTTCCCAGGGCAAGGGGACAAAAATGTGTTAAAGAGTGTAAAGATATAAAAGATGAAATGATTTGTTTTGCGTCACGGACGCCCTTTTCTACTAAGGGCTAGGACAGTGCCTTTTTTAGAAGGATTTTGGCTTTGGCACGTGTGACCATTATCCTGAGTGAATGCTCTTCCTAACCTCAGATCGTGGCGGGCAGCAAACCCTATATGTGACGAATCAAAGTTACGAGCATTACCACTCTACCATGGTAGCCACAAAAAGTACAAAAAAAGAAAGTCCAGAATTTCATAGGCACAAAAAGGTTGTAAAATTCCTCAAATAAACTGTATATCAGATAATGATCAATGTGTGTTCATTGTTATAAGTTCAGTGGTAAACAGTTCAAGTTTGGAAGCGAAGAACATGATATTTGGGAGCTCGATCCCACCACGGGGCGTTATATGGGCATCCAGCCTTATTATCGCAATTCAGTCTGTCTTTATCCATCCCTTTCAAATGGGAACTACTTATGACACATAAATCCGCAAAAATAATAGTTCCCTTGTTTTACTATTTTAAAGAGAGTATTTAATGGATTTCATTAGCTATCGATGTTCATACTGTTATATATTAATACTCCTTAGATGTCTTCTCTTAATTTATAGCTCTTTATTGGTCTTTGATTCTTGCGTTCATGTGGATTGGTTAAATTTGACTAACTTCCATTTATATTCAATTCTCTTAACGAACATACGCAAAGCAAATGCATCTTTTAATCGCAATATAACCAGACATGACAGGGATTTTCCATGGAGGGGGACAAGAATACCTCAGAGCTTCCCTGAGAGTTGTAGAAGTCGACTAAGTGGTGCAAAGCCAGTAGAATTTGTTACTAGCAATAAGAAAACTATTCTTTTATTTCTCTTTTTTGTCACAGGCAAGTGATCAATGTCCTCACGCATCTCGAACGTAGCGAAGGATACGGCATTACTCACGAAATCTTCCATCGTCCTACACGCTCCACAGGCCTTCACGAATGGGGGTCATCAAAATCAAATCATGAACCTGAGATCGATCACATTACCCACGGTCTGCATTCGCCTAGACCACTGGGTCCTATTCCACAGCCTGAGAGGCAAATGGGACCCATAAAATGGTTATATTCGACGCTCAAAAATAATTACTAAGAAGGACACAACCTGAGAGGCAAATGGGACCCACAAAGTAGTTGTATTCAACACTCAAAAAACAATTACTAGATGGTCATGTACTGAACCATGGTCCTAATCCACAGCCTGAAAGGCAATTGGAGCCCATACAGTGGTTATATTCGACACTCAAAAATCATTACTAAGTGGGACAAATACTAAGCAATCTTTCCTAATCCACAGCCCGAAAGGCAAATGGGACCCATAAAGTGGTTGTATGGGACGCTCAAAAATAATCACTAAAAGGGACATATACTTAGCCATGGGTCCAAAGCCACAGCCCAAAAGGCAAATGGGACCCATTAATTATAAAAATAATTACTAAGAGGGACGAAAACTGAACCATGGGTCCTAACCCACAGCCTGAGAAGCAATTGGGACCTTCTGAAATAATTACTAAAAGAAACAAATATTGACGAGTGGTAAAAATCTGAATGATTGAGTAATATGTGACTCTTACGTCACATCTCTCAAAAACAACCCGGACGAAAGTTTTGCAATTGTTTTAAATCTGTCTCTCGCACTGAATATCCTAAAGAGATTTTAACCTGAGCTAACCTAACCAACTTTATAGTATACAAGATTCAAAGTCTCAAGGGCTGCTTCAAATGTTCCTTCAGCAATGGGCAAAGGAGACTTTTTGTAATCCACATCAAATAAGGGAGCTGCCAAGTCAAAGCACACATTCACTGTCAGCCGAACACACCGCGATCACTCACTCATAGCTTCTTGGGGATAAACAGAGATAATAATTGTAATATTGATAAAATCAATATGATTCCTTAAAGGAATAACTACAGCATCATGAATTTGATGAGTAAATATTGCATATAACTAGACATGTGCGAAAACAGTTAAATTTCTTTACAGAACTAAAAAACATGATTAAAAAATAAATGACCTTAAAGAAAAACTAAACAATATTGCTATAGGTGACAGGTGGTTTGATATTGAAAATAAATATTTATAAAGTTATTTGTTCCCAGCCAAATTAGCTGAAATATGAGATAAAATATCTATCCTTTCAATGGAACAGTGTTGAGGAGGAATAAGGAGTATGTCTGATGAAGGATGTCGAGTATGGAGGTTTGTGGATGTGGTGAGAGAGGATATGAGGGTTTGTGGTGTAAAGGAGGAGGCCGCTGCGTAGTATGGAGATGACTGCTCCTCTGTGGCTACACCTGACAAAAGAATTCAAAAGATTTGACTATAACAATGGAATAGAAAACAATGTATGTTTTCAGTGCAGAATTTAAAAAGAAGTGTTGTATTTATATGTTTTCAGCGCAAAATTTAAAAAGAAGTGTTGTATTTATGCAAAACCAATGTTAAAAAACGACACACACACTCCACAGTCATAATGCAGCAAAATATATTATTAATTCTTAAAGGATGGCACTTTAATTCTATTTTTTCCAGCATTTTAAAGCAAAGTTATTTCACAGTTTGATATACTGTTTAAATCAGAAACAAACTATTGATGGCTAGATCAAATTATTAATTCTTATCAAGTTAGATTACACATTATTAAATGTCAAACTATCTCACATTTGGTCAATATACTATGTAATTAAGTAATTATGGCTGATTACAAAGGATATATATATATATATATATATATATATATATATATATATATATATATATATATATATATATATATATATATATAATATATAGAGAGAGAGAGAGAGAGAGAGAGATAGATAGATAGATAGAGAGAGATAGAAAAATAGATAGATAGATATAGATATATATCTGTAGCTTTATTCAGGAACACAACTGTGATAATCTTTCGTAATATAATTTTGGCTCATTAAGTTAGGTCAGATATTGTTTCAAAGACTTGCAGAGGTCATTCATATCGCAAATTCAAAATGAATATTGAAAATAAATAAATATTTTTAAGAGAAAAAAATTTAACACTTTTAAGTCATAATTTGATACCTTGTACATAGCAAACTATTTTCCAGTTGCCCTGTTATAAAGATATACTTAAATAATTATATAACGAAAATTAATAAATACACAAATAAAAACAAAAGCAAAATGATAGAAGGACAGGTTAGTAGACATTCTTTGATAGATACTAAAGTGGTAGTACCAATATCTAATGATGACACTTAATAAAAGAGAACTGTTGAAATTTTTACGAAAGCACTATCCATAGACGGAGTAAAAATGTAAGACAAAATTCTATATAAATTTTATTACAAAGGTACAATCTCCAAAGGAAAGTCAGTAGGCGTGTACTGTAGTGTGTATGTACAACAAGCAACAAAAATACATTGCACTTCATTGTGATTAATGTGGAACACAGGTATTGCTGTATCATAAATAATCTTACGTAATGGCACTGGGGAAAAATAAAATCCATGTATGACTGACTGGATGTAGAGGTCCCAGCCTCAATTGGAGACATTTTCCGGCTGTTTAGCATCTTTCCTGCTGACCAGGATATGTAATTTTAATACTAGGTGTCCTATGTATCAGCATTTATCTAAAAATTGAAAGGAACTGCTGGCTGGTTATAATTATAACCAGTCTCGGTGCCACAGTTACCAGGAACAGTCTGAGTGAAAACCACTGTGTTGACTATATCATTGGTCACGGAGACAGTGATCGTTGGTGGGCCAGAGCCGGTGGTCCTGGTAACTGTAGTGGTTGATCCAGGCACAGAGCAAATCTCGTTCACTCTCTGCGTTTCTGTGACTGCTACAGTCTGTTCCACTACAGAAACACGAGTGGACACAACAGTCTGAACAACTGTAGTGGGGACAGTCACAACAGATGTCACAACATTATCCACTGTTTGGGTTACAACTTGGGTCTCGTAATTCACAGTAGTTGTGGGTATAACCTGTGTGCTGACCTGAGTTTGAGTCTCCGTAATGTACTCCGTCCTCTCAATTGTCTGAGTCTGTGTGTCGGTGACGAACTGAGTATCAAAAACAGTGGTAACTATTGGGACTACAATTGTAGACACCACATTAGATGTTACAGCAGGCAGAGTTGACACAATTTCATTAACAAGAGTAGATGTAATATAGTTTGTATTAAACACAACCTGACCAGGTACAGTATCAGTTACAACATTGGTGTTGGTAACATACTCTGTGTTGACAACAGTCTGCGCTGGAGCTGTCTGGACCACAGTAGTCGTTACGTAATTAGTCTCAAAACGAGTTAGTGTTGTTGGAATGACTTGGGTTGAAGTGACGTACTGAACAAGGGTCGTTGGTATGACATTTGTCTCGATGACGACTCTAGTTGTTTCAACAACTACAGTAGATACTCTGGTTTCAGTAGCTGTATTGTAAACCGTTTGGGCAGGCAGTGGCACTGTAGATGTTTCTGTTACTGTGCGAGTTTCAGTCCTGGTATTAGTAACGTATTCAGTATTGTATACTGTATTTATAACAGTTTCAGTGTTGATTA
Source organism: Halocaridina rubra (assembly GCA_037179515.1). Classification (NCBI taxonomy): domain Eukaryota; kingdom Metazoa; phylum Arthropoda; class Malacostraca; order Decapoda; family Atyidae; genus Halocaridina; species Halocaridina rubra. The sequence goes on from JAXCGZ010019534.1 coordinate 35,989, forward strand.
TAGTTGCACCTTGAACAACGACAGATGTAGAGATGACGGTACTCGTCACAACAGCATTATTGTAGACAGTAGTGGGAACAAGCTGCGTTTCAATTCGTTCACTTGTTTCTGTGATGATAGTTGTTACGCAAGAAACATCAGCCGCAACAGAGGGTTGAGGGACGGGTGGTAAGTATCCTCCAGTCAGAATTTCATTGTACCGATTGTCAGATGCAGCGGCTGGAAAAGATGGCTCAAGTCCATCAAGTTTTGCAGACCGTGCTCCACCAAGCACAGAAAGCAACATCAGTATGAAAGCACAACCTCCCATCCTGCATTTAAAAGGCATAATTAATCAAAATATTGATAAAATAAAAATATACAATCATTTTGATTTTCAATCCATTTTCTAGGAGTAACGAACTATAACTCACCTGATATGAGGGATATTTCAATACCAAATTTAGGTTAAAATAATCCAATGACACTGTATACATGTTATATTACAAAAGAAGGAATACAGAAAATAAGGCTTGTATTAAAACAAATAACAGAATGGAGTTTGTAGTAATGGGAAAGGCAGGTTGTTTTTAAATTGTATTACGCTTGCATGTAGAAGTAGCCACAGATTGTCCATAAATAGTAGGTTCGCTAGCTGGTAGCGATAATGGCACATCTAATAACAATAATTTTTAATCTCATCTGTCTTTAAAATGAAGCTATAAACACTTTCACAAATGAATAGGAGAGAAGATCTGTCTGCAGAAAAAGGAGATATACACAGGAAGATTTGTTTCCACTTCAACTTTCAACTAATATAACTAGAAAATAAGAGGATTTGATGGAGAATTGTAGTTATAACCAGTTTGTGTCTGTTGGCATGGAGCAGTTACTACTTGAGTGATTGTTGTTTCAATAGTATTATCAACAGTCTCGGTGACCATCAGGGCTGTATAGGTTACCTCAATAACCACTTCTGAAGTAACAACTGGACCTGTAACGGTTTGGCATTCAGTAACTTGAAGGTATGCTGTGCTGGTAACAACACGCTGGTCCACTTGATCCTGAATTTGAGTGGAAGTGATAACCTGTTGGACAAAAGAAGTCTCAAACTCCTGACGATCCACTACCTGAGTAGATACTTGGGATACGACTTCATTTATGACAACAGGGGATGTGACATAATCGATCTGGTTGTCGGTAATCTGAACAACTTCAGTTTGGGTATTTTCCACTGTAGTTACTGATACTTGAGTTTGAATGACCTGTTCAAGCTGAGTACTAACTTGTGTATCAGTGACAACTTGAGTATTGTACACAGGGTTAGGTGTGACGTAGCGCACAACATCATCAGTTTCACTTACAACAATGCTTGTGACAGAGGTCACATCTGGAAGATTAACTACTTCAGTGCGTACATCCTGACGAGTTTCCACAACAGTTCTAACAACAGGATTAGGTGTAACAACATTAGTCTCAGCTACAACTTCTTCTTGGGTCTGTGTTGCTACAGCAGTCGAAACAGCAGTCTCTATCTGTGTACTAGTCACCTCTACAGGCTGGGTTACCTGTGTGTAGCTGGTTTCAACATTCTCATTCACCTGAGTGGAAGCAACGATCGTTGTTTCGGTAACTTGTTCAATTACTGGTTCTGGTTGGAAAGGTATTTCAGCAATCTGTGTTTGGATGGCCTGGGCCACCTGTTCGTAAGTTCTAATCACAGGAATCTGCATTTGACGAAATTCTGTCTGTACCATTGTCGTGGTAACAGCTTGGACTTCAGTTACCACTGCCTGGGCTATAGCTGTTTGTGTCTGGTCAACAGTAATAGGTTGTAGAACTTGCGATGTCTGCACATTTTCAATTGTAGTTGTCTGGATGGCATTTTGGCAAGCAGCATCTGCTGCCACTGAATTGTCATCTGGAGGAAGGTAACCACCAGAAAACCAATTGCTTAGGTCTAACTGAGCCTTTGTGGGGACTAAACAAGTGGCAGCCACTGACAACAGCACCAGCACAGCTCGCATCCTGCAACAAGACGCAACACATTTAGTGGTTGGACTCCACAACCAGCAGGAGCAGAAGTGCGTGACTGGGGGGTGGTAAAGTCCAACCACGTGACTTGCGTTGCCCTCGCTGCGGGAGTGAGCATGCGCCTGGATGTGACGTCACACACAGTCACGTCATGTGGACTTTACCAACCCGACACCTGCACACCTCCGCTCCAGCGTCATGGCAATGAATATTATATTGTATACTAAGTTATACACTGCCGAGAAGCTTGAGTGGAGGTGTGCAAATGTCGGGTTGGTAAATTCCAACCAAGTGATCTGCATTGCCCTCGGTGCGGGAGTGAGCATGCGCATGGATGTGACTTCACACAATCACATCATGCAGACTTTACCACCCCCGACACTGGCACACTTCCGCTCCAGCATCTTGGAAATGTATAACACAGAATACGATTTAATAAGCATTATGAGTCTAATAAATTCATAGCTATAAAATGCAACTTAAAAGCTATATGAAATCTTACCAGTTACAATGAAAGCAGTCTGCAAAATAAATAAATGCAATTTGCCCCAAAATGACTCGAATGGAAGAGCATGAAGAAGGGAAGTTGAGATACACTATAATTAAATAAATGAAAACTTACAGAGAGGGGACATAAATATAAATACCCTTCATAACACGATACAGTTCTAGAATTCAGTCCACTAAATAGAAAATTAGTACCACTGTTTGCAATATAATAAGCCACTAGGGATATACTACTAATACAAGCACAGAATCTCTTGAAGGAAACTCACATCCACCCTCTACTACAAAAAGTCATTTTGTAGTGTCCATATGCAAAGGAGGTCACGGGTATCAAAAAGTCTACAAATGCAAACAAATAAACAAGTACAGACACAGAAATGTTTCCTAGGGCACTAGCGGCAACGAGAAATAGAAAAGTGAAAGGCCTGGAAAGGTGATTATGGTCTCTCCCCTCCCCCCTGCATGGAACCAGCAGGTGCTTTAAAGATGAGAGATGGAGGGAGAAGAATTATGTAAGAGCTAGAGCTGTGTTCGCTGAATACACAATATGCGAAAGCACAAAAGATGCAGAAAGAAAAATTAATGGGGAATGGGCAAACACATATGTAATGTATCTCTCTCTCTCTCTCTCTCTCTCTCTCTCTCTCTCTCTCTCTCTCTCTCTCTCTCTCTCTCTCTCTCTCTCTTTCTCTCACTATATATATATATATATATATATATATATATATATATATATATATATATATATATATATATATATATATATTCTTGTAATAGAGAAAAGATAGCTAGACATATACTTTATAGAAGAAAAAGAAAAGTTTTCATCAAACTGGTCCAGTACAATTTCTGACAGTCTGTTCTCTTCAAATGATTAATGTAATATACACTTATCCCCGTTGGGAATAAAATTGCAGTGAAGAAACATGATCATACTGATGCATGCAAGCGACAAAAAGTACAATGGATTAAATGAAAGTTAAAAAGTTTTCATGTACAGGTGTTCTGACCCACCCCCCAAGTGCAATATTTACTGATTTTGTCCTGCTATGTCACAATTAGTCCTTATTCGAACGAGGGTGGACAAATACAGGTTGGAGCAGGGGAACTAAGGTTGGGTTTCCTTTCTAATGCTACGCAGCAGGATCGAATTTGCGTTAGTCAAGCTCGTCACTTAAAAACTTGTGTGCTCTACCACTGAGCTAACGTGGCCACCTACAGAAATTGATACATAATTATCTGAAAATTGCTAAGTAATTAACGACATGATGGAATTAATACTTTTCCCTGCTAATTGCTGAGTAAGTACTGGTAATAATATAAATAACAAAAAGCCACAAGTACACCATGATCTCTATTGTCAATGAAAGTGAAACCACAAATGGTAAAAAAAGAAGAAGAAAAAACAACCGCAGAACTCCTGAGAGAATTACGGAAGATCCCTGTATGACAAGCACACCTCTTAGCCCCGGGATCATTAAAGATTTTGTCGTAGTCTTCTAACTCCTCTTTTTCTCCAGATTCTTATTTCTTCTTCTTCTTCATTTAGTCTTCTACTTCTTCTGCTCCCTCTTTAGCCTCCTTCTCCTTCTTTAGCCTCCTACTTCTTCTTCTCCTTCTTTAGCCTCCTTCTTCTCCTTCTTTAGCCTCCTACTTTTTCTTCTCCTTCTTTTCCTTCTTTAGCCTCCTTCTTCTCCTTCTTTAGCCTCCTACTTTTTCTTCTCCTTCTTTAGCCTCCTTCTTTTCCTTCTTTAGCCTCCTTCTTCTCCTTCTTTAGCCTCCTACTTTTTTCTTCTCCTTCTTTAGCCTCCTTCTTTTCCTTCTTTAGCCTTCTTCTTCTCCTTCTTTAGCCTCCTTCTTCTTCTTACTCCCTCGTTCTCTTCTTTCCAACAATTAGACAATCTTCTTTTTTTCTTTCTCCCTCGTTCTCTTCTCTCCAAAAATTAGGTTTTTCTTATTCTATTTTTTGCTCATTCATTCAACTCTAATCAACAATTAGGAATTGCATCACTAGTGAGGAATTATCATCGGGTTGAGAACCTCTGACCCCTATTTGTAATCATTTCCAATTACTCTATAGAAAGGGCGCGCGAGTCGAGTAGCATTTAACGCGAGTTTCGATTCCACAGCAGGGCGTTAGGAAAGGCATTCAGTCTTAATCTCAAGGTTCCAATACCTTTGTGTCCACCCCTATTCGAATGTAGACTAATTAAGACACATAAAACGGTCTTCGATGATACACAAATATAACGTCTTTATTTAAATATTAAGTTCACTACTAATTAAATTGTCTTTTGAAGCTAATATTTGTTAAAAAATACTGACTGCACTCACGTAAGCTGGAATAAAAAAAAAACACAAAAAAACAAAAACAAAACACACACATGCATAAAATAAAAACACTCCAAAAAGCGTTATACTACATGAAAAAAAAAACCACAATTACTGAAGATTTCACAAAGTTAACAGTTATTACCAGAGGAAGAGAAAAAAAGGCAGGTAAAACCAGACGAAAAATAAAGAGAAAATACGTCTGTGAAAATTCTACTTCTGCAAGTCATAGGTCACAGAATGCAACCAAGGCCGACATTTGTCGATGACACCAAGGAAAAAAGAGAGTAAAAGTGAAGATGAGCAAGGGGTTAAAACAGGTCTTTCAGAGAGAGAGAGAGAGAGAGAGAGAGAGAGAGAGAGAGAGAGAATAATCACAACATTCCTTAGCCATGCATATATATATATATATATATATATATATATATATATATATATATATATATATATATATATATATATATATATATATATATATATATATATATATATATATATATATTACACCAGTGATAAATGTCTTTGGCTTCTATTGATATTTGTGAATTATTGCAAAACTTGCCAAGTGTACTTTAACTGTTTATTTACTTATTTATTTATCTATCTATCTATCTATCTATCTATCTATCTATCTATCTATATATATATATATATATATATATATATATATATATATATATATATATATATATATATATATATATATATATATATATATTTACGTATTAAGAAACTTTAAATCAAGATTCGATCGTAACCGTAACAGTGTTCGAATGTAGCTAAATATATAACGGCTTTTAAAACAAGATTAGACCTTAAAACAAGACAACAAAAGTTATAATTGCGTTTTGACTATTAAATGTTTGTACAATTATTCGTGGCTCAAACGGTAGCGTCTGCGACTCTGAGGCGTCAGGTCGAGGGTTCGGGCCCCGTAACGGTCTGAGGTTAGCAATGGCATGCACTCAGGGTAACGATTACATAAACCAAAAATGACAATATCTTCAAGTGCACTGATACACCATATGTACTAAAATCTATGCATTATTTAAATAAATGAAAAGATTATAGATCATATTCAGAACAAAAATATAAGAACTGTTCATGTTATTTAATATGTGGATATTTTTGGTCGGAAGAAATCTTATATTCATTTGCGAATTGTAATTTAAATCAATATTGTGGGGTCAGTTTTTGTTTCCTGCTCTTGTTATGGGTCAGGTAATCTTAGATCTATGGACACAACCCATTAGATCACAATATCTTCGCCAGAACTTGTTTTGGATGATGAGACGACAGTAGTGACTTCTGTTCCTGCTCAGCAAGGGTCAAGTTAGGTCACCTTATAAAGCAGGTCACCGATTGCATAATAAGTTATACAGATCTCAAGATCTAAACGGATTTTTTTTGCTTTATATTTAGGGCATTAATACGTTGTTATGAAAAGAGTCATTTTTTAATTTAGTTAAAATTAAAATTTTGAAGTAATCTCGAATTAAAACACACTTCTAAATGCATCGAAGTTTCACATAATCACCATAAAACACCAAATTTACCAGACTTTCACCAAAATATCAACAAAAGCCAAAGTGTGCATTCACCATATTGTAACAGAGCAAAAATCACTTATAACTATGGATTTCTTTCACACAACCTACCTGTCTATGCTTAATAAGAGTGGTAGAGAAGTGTACACAATTCGCACAGGTAAAGCAATGCTTGTCGGATGTCGGCGCGCGCCACTTTTTATACCTGGGTAAAAGGTGGAGACTGGTCCATCTTCCTTGGCCTTCCCGTCCTATGGTTGGCTGGCAGAAGAAGAATCTCAGAAGACAACCCGCGCTGGAGTTACCAATATGTTTCTTTTAATTCCGTTTAATTTCCTTCCGTCGATAATTGAGGAATGATATCCATTCTTATTAAAATTAGTAACAATATATATTTTCATTTTCATATTGGCACATCATTTGGAATTTTATATTCTTTCTAGAACACACAAAATATCAGCGATGAAAATTAGTATCACCAAACTTCATTATTGAGGATGGCACTATCTAGATATTGACGGACGCGCTGAAGCGTAGACTTGTCTGTCTGTCTAGAAAGGGATAGTAAATAGACAGGAGAAAGACAGCCAAGAAAAAAATAAGGGGTAACATAAGGGATAATGGCACAGCCAAAGGCAAAAGCATATGGCGAAACAGGTTTTTGCCCATGACCGAAACAGGTTTTTGCCCATGACCGGGATTCGAACCCAGGACACAAATAATGTGCTACAAAGTGTATCACTGAAGGCATAAAAAAGAGAGAAAACTCTAGGTAAACTGTTGATATTGTTGGCAGCCACTGGGGGAGAAGGACGTCTTCATTCGATGTCGGTTCCTAACTCGGATTTATGAAACATCTATTTTAAAACACGTACGAAACATGATTTTTATTATGCACTGTGGTTATATTTTTTTTTATTAAATTTTCTTTATAATTCCACATTTCTTCTTAATTATCTTATTCTTTATATCCTTTCGTTTCTCCTTTTTATATCTATATAACAAATTTTTTAGTATATTCAGTTTACTGAATATTATTTAGTTATAGTTATTCACTATTTATTGGAGACCGCGTTAATGCAGTGGTTAGAGCGCACGACTCAGGAAGTGAAACCCTCGTGTTGAACCCTCAGTGGGCCGTTAGGAAGTGCATCCATCCTTAATTCCCCAGCTCCAAGTGTCTGTTCAACCCATTCGAATGAGGGTCAATAATGAAAGAAAACGGTAGGCAACATATTTATTCATTTTTATGAGGTGTGGGATGGATAATTTGCCATCGTCTAAGCTTGAACTTTGAGGATACTGTTCCACTACTAATTCGTACATCTAATAGTGTACTAATGTACACTGGTTAGTCGTGAGTGGCCATTATACGAGAAATGCCACGCCTTCCATATCTGCTCATATAGAAAGTATGTTTGTTTGACTTCCCATAAGAATCAGTAACCTGCTTGATTTTGACCTAACCTACTGGCCGTGGTAGCCCGGTGATAGAGCGTGAGTCAAGAAGTCACTAACGCGGGTTTGATCCCACCGCGGGGCGTTAAGTGTAAAAGAAAAAATAATGTGTGTTTGCAGGAAAGCAAAGAATTTCATATGAGTCCTGGGACACCCAGTAGAAACTATCCGTTTTCTGAGTTTTGGGATACCCTGTAGTTACTATCCGTGTCCTAAATTTTGGGATACCCTGTAGTTAATATACTTTTCCTGATTTATGGGATACCCTATAGTTGCTATCTGGTTCCTGATTTTTAGGAACCCTTTAGTTAATATCTTACAGAAGTACATAAAATTCGTCTTATAGGTTCATATACGAAAGGTCTGGAAGAGGCTCTGAGCTGTGATTCCAACTCGAGTCTTCCATTCTGATTTAACGGAAGGCTTTCGGTGGTGTTACATTTTTGTGGGTTTATTTTAGCTGAAGGAGGGGGGCTAGAATACTTCCTCCGTGTTCCCCTGCGTGTCGTTAGAGTCGACTAAATGGGGCGGAGTGAGGGAATGGGAATCCCCTTCTCTGTATTTTCTCTTCCCAAAGAGTCAGAGCATTTTGACTTGACTCAGCCACTCCCCTTAAAAGGAGAAATATAGCTCATGAATATAGATAGACAGAATTAAGTATTAGTTCTATGCGTACATCAACACTGAATATTCTTGGATATTCATTACACATCTCTTATTATCCTTTCACATCTGACAAGTCACAGCACTCCCCATTTCTATTTCTCTTTACTTTATATATTCTTAGTGCCCAGGCCCGATGAGGGCTGTTTTATTTTATTATTTTTGTGGCCTGTCCTGGTGTGTGAGAGAGAGAGAGAGAGAGAGAGAGAGAGAGAGAGAGAGAGAGAGAGAGAGAGAGAGAGAGAGAGAGAGAGAGAGAGAGAGAGAGAGAGAGAGAGAGAGAGAGAGAGAGAGAGAGAGAGAGTTCGTGATCTCGCCTCTAAAGCCCCCTTAAAACCTCGGATTTCCACCAATGCCAACGTTGGCCCATTCCATTTCACTACAACTTTATATCGAATATAATTCTCAAGCATATTTAATCTCTTAATATGTTTAACCTTTTATTTCAGCCGCATAAATCCACGTCAGTCAATTCACATCATATGGATGTTAA
>JAXCGZ010019535.1:0-7500 GCA_037179515.1 Halocaridina rubra
TTTACATACAGTGAATACAAAGATAAAACTGAAATTACAATAACCAATGCTCAAAGTAGAAATTTCTACTTTCAATATTGACCCCTTCCTGAATGAGAGCCTAGTGGACTAAGTGGATTCTCTCCTTGCCCTGAGAGTGAGACTTTGATTCTCTGGAGTGTTCAGCACTTGTGGCACAATTTTTATAAAATACATTTGGGTCATCAGAATTCAACACTGTGATATAAATAAAAATTGAAAAAATCGAGACAAAAGAATATCATTACCATTTCAAATATATCCTTTGTATATCCAGAGAGAGTGTCAATACAATACTACTTTAAGGGTATTCGGTTGAGAGGGGGTGAGGTTAAGCACGGTGCTGAACCCCTAATGGAACCTTTCATTTTATTTAGTTGTGACCATCCTTCTAGCTTCCACGGAATATGGCACGAAGTCGAATAAAAATCAATGACTATTTTGAAGAGGTGCAATTATGATTAAGATAAGCTGGAGAGCTACATCCATTTATGAAAACATGGAGGAGGGGCTCTGTTCAAACCCCGATCCAATTACATCCATTTACTTTCTCTCCAGAAAGCAAATATTAAGGGGAGAGGAGAAACTGCCAGCTCCTGCTCCCATTTAGTTGCCTCATACAACACAGAATGAATCTCAGGTTTGTAGCCTCTGTCCACACATCAAGAGAAGAGTCAAAGTGAATAAGTTGATGATCACAAAACACACCAGTAGATAAACATTTCTTGAACAAAACGCTTACAGATAAAGAAATGGGAAGGACAAGTAAATGTCATTATCACCAACATAAAACAAAATTTCAACAGCACATCTCAAGTCCAACTTAAATGAATACATTCAAGTTTCAAAATGCAAACAAAAACATCATATTAAAATAAAAGGATAATATTATCAGTATGTTAAAATAAGGGCCACTTCTGACAATACCCCCAATATACACACAAATCACATTAATTTCATGACAACAAATAATTATCTTACTATACGCAATATTAATATTGCTTAAATGTACCGAAAATAGTGGAGCTGAGATGACTCAGCAACAGAGTATATAATCATATTCCTTGGTACCATCATGGCAACCTGAGATGGGATGTGTCAGGATTACTATAAATTATAATAAAAAAAAATATGTCTTTCAAACTTACATCCCTCTGAATCTTCCTTTACTCACGAGGATAGTTCTACCTGGCTAGGCTGATTGCAATTTGTACACTGGGCAGCCCTTCTGAGCTATCAGAAGAGAATAAATTACACTGTTCACTGACAGAACACAGCACCATATGAATAACACAATTCAAATGACCATAAGGGTGACTGAGACTAAATACTGTCATTGTCAGTTAAATATTTTATGGAGAAAACTTAAACTATGAGTAAAAACATCACATTAACCAAAATCTCTTCATGAGGTATTTTTAAGATAAATTCATCCTTTGTGAATAAAGTTGTAACCCAAATGTTTTGTTGTAAGAAATGGTATTAATACAGTGTCATGTCCATATCGAAGAGTCCTGAAGTTATTTCATGTAAAAGAGCATAGATGAGTATTTTATGAAAAAAGAACACTGTCTACTTACGATGACACGTGACAGTAAATATTTGAAGTAGTTTTTCCAATAAAGATAAATCAGCTCTTAATGTAAACTGGAGGCTTGCTGATGATGACATACAAGACTTAAAGTACAGTTATCTCCATCTGTAAAAAATATATAATCAACTTTGTGGCATATTGTAGTCGCATACATGGCACTTTAGTGCTCAATTCACATCATATTCTACATTAAGAATCTTTATGGTAAATAAATTTGTTTATATAAATATAAATAACAACCACATTACATAAGTCTGTCTCTGATGTATTAAAAGGGCCAACACTTTGGAAGAATATTCCAGAACATCTTAAAAATTCATCCTCCTTCACAACTTTCAGAGGCAAACTATATAGTTTTCTTTTGGACAAATAGTCACTGCTCACACACTAATCAACCTTAATGATTTAATGCAATTTCCCTTGACACTAAAACAATTTTGTATGTAAACAGACATCGCCTTTTTTATTTCTAGGTTAAGAACTAATTATTCTCACTGTAAGGAATGCAAATATGGAGATGATGCCGATAATAACGATCCTGTATCGAGTGTTACTATTACTACTTTATCTTTAACATTAAATTGTTAACATTTTTATTACAGGATGATTATTGTTATTTTAATTTTACACGTATCTGTTAACTCAAGGTAATTTTAATTTTCTAGGAATGCTATATTTCTTTTCACTGTATGTATTACCCTCTACTAATCAATTCTATTACATGTCTACTTATAAGTGTACTCTTAGTTTTGTAAAAGAATAGCCATTTGCCAAATGGAAATAAATGTTTGTTTGTTTGTCAGATGTGAGAGACAGTACTTTAATACACAGACATGAAACCTTATAAATTAAAAGAAAAAACTACACTGCACAGAGTATTACGCAGCCAGTTCAGATGACTAAGAGAATACGCTATATGATATTAAGACAGGTAGAAATAAATCATTACCAGTTCTTAGGGTTAAGTGACAGTGTGAGCTCTCTGCTCACATCTATTGGTCCCGAGATAAGTCTTCAGAGTCACTCATACAGCATCTCTTTGGCGGAGGCTGGGGATAGAGAGGGTAGTACCATTAATGTGCTAGCTCCTATTGACTCAAGAAAAGGAGTGAATACGCATGTACAGTTAATAGTGGAGCAGTAATTTTACTAGTTAAAAATATTAATAAAAGCCATTAACACAACTACTAACACAATCCATCTCAAACTAATAAACTATCACTTACGTAGCTTAAGCTTAATGGATAAATGGTTACTAACCTATAAAAGTTTTGAATCACTCTCGATTATGTTTTTAACAAAATCTTATTTATATACTTCTCACCACTGTCCATCTCAGCACTGCATACCATTATTCACAGCTCTCTAGGTTAAAACATTTATGAAGATGTTTCTGTATGATGTAAGCACACCATCCTTTGAGGTAAAAGGGTCATGCAGAACTAACTGATGATACCTTAAAATTTATTCAGAGCAGTGAATGGGGAAAACAAGTTGCAACTGTTAGTACGTTGGCCTTAACTACCATAAAGAAACTGAAATGAAGCGGCTTACTTGCCTTCTGTAACATCTATTATGTGGTAAGGGAGGAAGGAAATGATAGTTCCCCTTTAATCAACTTATACATTATGTAAGGAATACCAAGGAGGTATTCTTTTCCCCAAACAACCTAAACTATTTATCTATTTCATTAATTTTTTACTTAAAATCTATTGTACTAACTATTCTTCCAATTGTATAGTTAATTTTTTCAGCTATCACTCTGATAACTTTGATTTATCAATATAGAAGTAACAGAATTTATGTAAAGCTAGATATTCAGGTTGGGAAAAATTAGACTAAATAACATACTTAAAGGCCCTCACATAATGGCATGAGGCAGTTTTGCAATGGTACAGTCTCTGAATAATGCGCACCCTTACCTCGTTATTCAATTATTACCCACATTCAAGGCCCTAATAAAAATAGTACAGGATATATTTACCTTGTATATTATCCATTCCCAAACTACAGTGAACTTTAAGTCATGCAAAGATTACCGAACTAAACTAAAACTTTACTTAACACAATACAAATTCTGTGCAGTATAAAATCTGTACAGATGAGATTGTCACTTTTAGGGATTACATTTTATTTGCATTTTCCGTCAGTCAAGGATCAAAAACACATTATTCAAAAGCGGTGTAAGAAGCAGGCTAACTGCATTTCCTCTATAATACTGTAAATATAATCTACTGTTAATCAATTGGGGTTCTTTTGTCCTAGTGCTTCCTAACTAGATATCCAACAGGTAGCAACATTTCTATTATTTACATTCACACACCTAGAGATTTAATAAGTGTCATGGATTTTTGTTTCTAATGAATATACTATTCATATTCTCCAAAAATTGTTAGTGTATCTGCCATACCTTGATCCCTTTTTTATTAATAAGGGGGGGAAGAAAGCAAGAAGTCAGAGTTAAGAATTGAGAAAAAAAAATCACAAAAACAAATTTTTTAAGGGAAGAGTTGAAATAATTTTAAGGAAAATCTGTAACGCAATAATATAATTTACTAGTATGTCTGTGGCAACTGTAAAAGCTTCTACCATTAGCTCTAGATACAGTCTAATTTCCCTTGAATTGTGGAGCTACAGACTCACGCCAGTAGAAAAGTCTACCAGGAAATTTACATCAATACCAAAGCCTAAACAAACCAATAGGTTAGGTTACAGTGGCAATGGGAAAATTAGTTACCAAGTCTGTACAAACAATAACTCAAGAGGATTAATCCCACTGGATAGATAGGCATACTCAATATACATGGGCAGGTACTAATAAAACACAAATATATAAAAATATAATCTATTCACAAAGATTTACCAAAATTACAATTATAGAAAAATGAATTTACGAAGTATAATACCTAAATAAAAGTTTAATAATGACTTAATCACAGTTACTAATATACTAACAGAACAACAATTATTACCTTTAAAACCATTAATATTTATAAAGATAGAGCAAATCTTATTTCCACTGAAAACAACACATATACCGTAATCACTTTAATGCCTCATATTACTGTAATTCAAGTGGCTATATCTAAATTATAACTTTATAGAACAAATCCCGACACGCCTTTGTCATGATGGCCTAAGGATGATATGGTAAAGAATATAGGAAACTCCAACAATTTTGGCGTATCCTTTACATAAGTGATTCCACCTCTTCTTACCCGGCCATATTTATAGAGGAGAATGGCAAATGATCAAGAGGATGGTTCTTGGCAGTAAATTTGTAAGCAAATAAAATAATTACAAATTTCTTCAAATACTGCACATAATACACAGAAACAAGTAATAGTCAGAAAAAAATAAATCAAAATCCAAATAATGGTAAATACTTATATACAAACACAAATGAATAATTATTCTCTTTTTTCGTTCATGAACGAATGCTTGACGTTTTCTTTTACACAGAAATTAAAGGATCACCAAACAACATACTTAGGTGTGTGATTTTCACATAAATCGCCATAGAGTCATTTATTAATTTGTGTAAGAAAGTTTTACAAAACTTAATTTCTTATCAAAATGAAAACACAAAACATTTATCATAACAATCACTAACAAAATAGTCAATTTATAACTATACAAGTCTTACTTCGAAGTGAACTAACCTAACCTAAATATTTTCAAGTTTATGTCATAGAAATGTTTTTTTTTTTCTACTCTTACCTCACTTAACTAACCTATCATTTACATGTGGATAAATGACATTATTTTCTATCAGAGGTTCCTTAAGAATCCTCTATATTAAACTAAGCACACACACACAGATACACACAGAAATATTTATGTAACCTATGTGAGGCCAAAACTCGAATAAGCAGCCCCCTTTTGGAATCCGCACTTGAAAAAGCACATAGCTAAGCTTGAAAAAGTTCAAAGACATGCCACGAAACTGGTGCCAGAAATACGCAATCTCAGTTATGATGAGAGGCTGAGGGAATTAGACTTACCATCACTCGAAGCTAGAAGAGTGAGGGGGGATATGGTGACAGTCTTTAAATTCCTTCATGGTTATGATAGAGTGGATAGGGATCGATATTTTGATATGGCTGGCTCTAGAACTAGAGGTCATAGTTTGAAGCTTGGTAAGAAAACTTCTTTGCAGGATGTAAGGAAATACTTTTTCAGTGTAAGAGTAGTTGATAATTGGAATTGGCTAAGCGAGGAGGTAGTTAATGCTATCTCAATCCATAGTTTTAAGGACAGGTATGATAAGTATCACTAAGTATAAAATGGAAGCGATGAGGAGACGGGAAGATACGAGCATTGGGCTCTTTCCCGTAAACACAATTAGGTAATCACAATTAGGTAATCACACAGGAGTACAATTTCAAGAGACAGTGAATGAGAGAGATCAAGGAATAAACATACTGGCCGATTTATCTCCAGAAATGCATATAAATGCCATAGTAAGGAATGCATTATGCTCTCTTAGCAAATGTAAGGGTAGCCTTCAGGCACATGGACAAGGAAATATTCAGAAATATGTATGTAACATATGTGAGGCCAAAACTTAAATATGCAGCCCCTTTTGGAATCCCCACTTGAGCAAGCACACAGTTAAGCTGGAAAAAGTTCAAAGACATACCACGAAACTGGTGCCAGAAATGCACAATTTCAGTTTTGAGAGGCTGAGAAAATTAGACTTACCATCACTTGAAGCTAGATTATTGAAAGGGGATATGGCAACAGTCTTTAAATTCCTTCATTATTATGATAGAGTGGATAGGGATCGATATTTTGATATGGCTGGCACTAGAACTAGAGGTCATAGATTGAAGCTTGGTAAAATAAACTTCTTTGCAGGATGCAAGGAAGTACTTTTTTAGTGTAGGATTAGTTGATAATTTGAATTCGCTAAGCAAGGAGGTAGTTAATGCTATCTCAATCCATAGTTTAAGGACAGGTATGATAAGTATCACTAAGTACATAACAGAACCGATCAGGAGACGGGAAGTTACGAGCTTGGTGCCGTATCCAGCAAGCACAATAAGGTAATGACACACACACACACACACACACACACACACACACACACACACACACACACACACATATATATATATATATATATATATATATATATATATATATATATATATATATATATATATATATATATATATATATATATATATATATATATATATATGATTTTAATAATAATAATAATAATAATTTTGTGTCGCCTTTAATCCCATTATGAGGATGGACACATTATATCTGAGGAATTGAGGGTGTGTTCCCTTCCTAGCATCCTGTGGTGGATTTAATTGTGGTTGTGTCACCTCCCGAGTCGAGCATTTTGAATATACCACTGCGGTTGCCTTTTGAAAGCATCACATACAGGTATAACTTTTTAACCTTACGTGTCCACACAGTAGTCATCATATTTAGCTGGCCGCCTCTCTAAGTATTGTCAGTCTAATCTATATTTATCTAACCAATGCATCATTTCCGCACTGAAGATTCCTTTTGGTAGTTTTTTTTTTCATGCAGATGCTGTTTTCATATGAAATGCACCTTTTTTACACCTAATATTTCTGTGTGAAAGCAAAACTTTTGGGTAATACCTAATATTAGTCCTACCATTGAAAAGACACCAAAAAAAAAAAAAAAACACTGGAAAATCATAAAAGTCAACTATCAAGTCATTATGGGCGTGAATGTACATACTTACCCTACTTCCTTCATTGGGGATTAGATAACCTTCATTAACCTAATTAGACACTGTACAGTATTACATTTCATGAGGTTTTTTTTTTATCCTAAATGGGAGTGGTTGAGTACACCCAAGTACCCCAAAACAGTTATCTCGAGTTGTAAATTATCGA
>JAXCGZ010019535.1:20000-40000 GCA_037179515.1 Halocaridina rubra
GTTCTATTCCAGAAAAGTGGTTGTTTTTGTATATCTATACCAGCGAAATGTGTCGGATTAAATGACAGCGAGTATGGTGGATTCATATCCGTAATATTCATGATCACGCTGATTTTCCTGTGTAGATACATGCAGCAGATAATAACCATTGCAATCATTCAGACTTGTCTTCCTTGATTGACTTATTTTTTTTAACAAACATTATTATTCCTAGTAAATAGTGATATTCAATATTCATTATTTTTTTGTTTGAATGTGCTGCTTGAAAAAGTAGATCTTGTAGATATGCTTAGCTATTATGAAGGAAGAATAATCTTTTCAGTTTCCAAAATATGCATTTTCTATGGAACTTCTTAATATAAAGTAATAGCCTCTCTCTCTCTCTCTCTCTCTCTCTCTCTCTCTCTCTCTCTCTCTCTCTCTCTCTCTCTCTCTCTCTCTCTCTCTCTCTCTCTCTCTCTCTCTCCCTCTCTCTCTCTCTCTCTCTCTCTCTCTCTCTCTTTCTCCAAAGTTTCGGTATTTTGACTGACATGAAAGAGCTCGAATTTGGTTTTCTTCTCTTGTCTTTTTTTTTAGTTGTGCAAGTGGGCGATGATGATATAGAGGGGGAGAAGACAAGGGCAGAAAAACCAAGTGGTACAATGAAAAAGAAAAGATATTCCCAGAAATACTGTCCGTCATACGAGGAGGATCCTTTGTTTAAAAATTGGCTCAAACCAAGGTCAAAGGGAGATGAATATGCTTATTTAACCTATTGTGACTGTCATCTGAAGTTAACAGCAGGGAAAACTGACTTGAAAAAAACACTGGAAAACAGAAGCATATTGATAATGCAAAGGCCATGTAATTTCAGATTAATGTTACAAACTTAGGATTTTCAAAGTTCAATGATGATGTTTGTAAGGGTGAACTAAGATTGGCTGCAGCTATAGCAGAACATGACTTACCATTGGCTTTTGCAGATCATTTACCAAAGTTGATAAAGGCTGTTTGTAAAAATTGCAGAGACAATAACATTAGACCGTACAAAAGCAACAGCAATAATCAATAATGTTACTGGGGAGGAGGATCATTCTCAGCTTATTGAACATATACGAAAAAAAAAAAAATTAATTGTAGACGAGTCAACAGACAAAGGTTGTGTTAAACATCTGTTTTTGGTAGCTCGGGTATTATTAGAGGATACTGTCAGCGATGCTTTCCTTGACCTAATTCCTCTCAAAGATGCAACTGCTGATACCTTATATAATCATGTAGTAAGCTTTTTCAGTAAGCATGGTATTCCTTATAAACATAATATGCTAGGTTTTGCTGCAGATGGGGCAAACTCGATGTTAGGAGCATACCTTTCCTTGTCATCACTACTGAAGAAAGACATACCACATTTATTTGTGATGAAGTGTATTTGTCATTCCTTTGCTCTGTGTGCACCTTCTGCTTGTTCTAAATTACCTCGATCTTTAGAGGACCTAGCTAGGGACATTTATAGTTACTTCCACTGCAGCCCTAAACGGAAGGGAGAGTTTGAGGAGTTTCAAAGTTTCACCAATGTCAAACCACATAAATTGTTACATCCATCACAAACTAGATGGCACTCTCTGCATATGATTGTGGCCAGACTGGTTGAACAATACAAAGCACTGAAACTTTACTAATGCTGTCCTGGTTGATAAACTTACCAGTCCAAAAATAATTTTGCAGATACTAAGTAACCCTATTATTAAATTGCATCTGTTGTTTCTTGATTTTGTCTTGCCTACTTTTATTAACCTAAATAAACAAATGCAGTCTGAGTCACCACAAATACAAATTTTGTAAAGTTCAATTGCTTCAGCTCTAAAAAAAAAACAATTTAGAATGCTATCTCAGAGAAAGTTATGTTAGTAAAGCTCCACTGAGACACATAAAGATCAGAGACTATAGTAATTTCAAACCTCTGAAAGAAAGGTATCTTGGTATCAAAGTAGGGATTGAGATAAGAAATGAAACTCAGTATGATGCAGAATAACTCAGACACTTTAGGCAAAATTGCTTAGAGTTTTTTATGGAAGCTGACTCTCAGATTTACAAAAGGTTCCTTTTGATTCATCAGCAGTGGTATCTTTGAAGACTTTAAGTCCAAAAATAGTTATGGATCGAGGAATACCATCTTTGGTTGATTTGATGACTTCATTTGGCCATTCAATAGAATTAGATGTTCAGAACATAGACACAGAATGGAGGTTGCTTGCTAGTTCCTCAGGCACTCTTGATGTTAATCCGGATATGTCACCTCGACTTTTTTGGAGCAAAGTAGATTCTCTTAGGCAAATGGACAATATCTTTCAAAGTTCATGAAATCACTGCTATGTTTACCACACTCAAGTGCTACTGTCGAGAGTTTTTTCTGCCATAAACAGAATGAAAACTAAAACCAGAAATAGATTGTCTACTGAAACCTTAACAGGTTTGCACCATACTAAGCAATTAATCAAAGAAAAATCATGCTTTGATTTTACTGTAACAAAGCCATTGCTGAAGAGAGTAAGGGCTGTAAGTATATATGGTCAGAAAAAGTAGAATATGCATTTGAAATATATTTGTATTCATGGAGAATTTTTTTTTTCACTTTTGAATTCCATATCAGTTACAATTAGAATAATACAAATATACAGTAAAATTAATATAATTTTCAGTCCACTGTTTCATTTATATATATATATATATATATATATATATATATATATATATATATATATATATATATATATATATATATATATATATATATATATATATATAATATATATATATATATATATATATATATATATATATATATATATATATATATATATATATATATATATATATATATATATATATATATATATATATATATATATATATATATATATATATATATATATATATATATATATATATATATATATATATATATATATATATATATATATAATATATATATATATATATATATATATATATATATAAATTTTATTTTTGGTTTTCACTATGAGAATGATCATTGCTTGTCGTCTGAAGAATATAATCGTTTGGTTGAAGAATGTTTTGTTATATATAATTTTCTCTTCATTATACTGTTTAAGCTCATTATCATGATTACTTTTTTCCTTATAATTTTCAGCCATCCTTCCTGTTAGGAAATACTATAAAAATTCAAAATTAAAATGGTTAACCTGTAAAATATTTGTTTCTATACCAACAAATATGATACTACATATATACAAATGTTGAAGGATGGTCATGATGCTTTGATTTTTGTTGTCTTTAGATTTCTTAAATCCACGGAAATTGCGTCTGAATGCAGAAGTTTTATAAATCATGCACTGCAAACGCTACATAATTTTCTACAGATTATATTTTCGTAAGTACAGATTTCTACAGATTTTTTCATGTATATCTACAGATTTTTGAAAAAAAAAAATCTGGCAACACTGGTCAGTCGCCTGACGATCAGACGAGGTGACATTCCTCATGTTGGGGGGGGGGGTAGATGGTGACAGAAAACATTGCCATATATTATCTTTTTACAAGCATTTTTTTTTTATCTTTTCTTATCCAGTGTTTATTTGCTGCCAATTTTAGTTCATGTTTTTGTATATATCTTTTGAAGTTCACGTAAATGTAAATCCACGACACGAATGTGGTATAAACTCAATTAAATAATAGAAGAAAATAGTTTTTTGGTAACGTACTTCGTGTTTTTTCTCCAAAGGTTTAACGTAACGGGCTGGGTGACGGACCCCGACACTACAAGCGAAAGTTCTTGATTTTACTCTTATTACTTACTACCAGCTAATTATTATGATTATTATTATTATTATTATAATTATTATTATTATTATTATTATTATTATTATTATTATTATTATTATTATTATTATTATTATTATTATTATTAATTATTATTATTATTATTATTATTTATTTTGATTTTTGTGTTGGTGTTGAAGTGACCAGTATCTTGGATCTTGTAAAGATAGATAACCCCTACAACCCCATGTAAAGTTGAATAACCCCGTAAAAGTCAAATGAGAAGTCACAGTTTTAGCAATATTGATTCTCTCTCTCTCTCTCTCTCTCTCTCTCTCTCTCTCTCTCTCTCCTCTCTCTCTCTCTCTCTCTCTCTCTGTCTTTATATATATATATATATATATATATATATATATATATATATATATATATATATATATATATATATATATATATATATATATATATATATATATATATATATATATATATAGACGTGATCGAGTTTTTCCCATCTCTGACAATACAGAGCACCATCTGTCGTAATTTTCATCTATAAGCAATGGAAGTTTACAGTCATTGTGGTTTAAGAAAACCCTAACACTGTATTTGTGCACTTGTGAATAAACCATGATTTGGAAATATAATTTCGAGACATTTGTGTTCAGACAAGGAAACCAGCAAACGAGAAGAGGAGTAGCCATTATTTATTGATTTGCTATTATCATTTCACTGCAGCTCTTATGTACTGGAACATATGTAGTACATTGGCCCATGGTATCAGTCGCCCGTTGCGATACTACAGCTGAAGGATTTTTAAGCTTGAATAGGACTGTTCGATGTTAAGTCTGCCTTCAGTTACGGTTATTTTTTATGCCTACATCAACACTGAATATTCTTGGATATTCATTACACACTTCTTATTATCCCTTCACTTCTGACAAATCATTACACTCTCCACCTCTATTACTTTTTACTTAATGTATTCTTCGTGCCGAGGGTCGGTGGGGGCTGTTTTATTTATTTATTTTTTTTGGCCCGTCCTGGCGTCACAATCATGAAAAAAAAATTATATATATATATATATATATATATATATATATATATATATATATATATATATATATATATATATATATATATATATATATATATATATATATATATATATGAATGCAGTAATTTTAGGGGTATAAGTTTGTTGAGTGTGGTAGGAAAAGTGTATGGTAGGATACTGGTTAATAGGATTAGGGATAAGACAGAATATGTGATCACAGAAGTGCAGAGTGGTTTTAGGAGAGGTAGAGGTTGTATAGATCAGATTTTTATAGTTAGGCAGTTATGTGAGAAATATTTAGCAAAGGGTAAGGATGTGTATTTTGCATTTTTGGATCTGGAGAAAGCATATGATAGAGTTGATAGAGAGGCTATGTGGAATGTTTTGAAATTATATGGAATCAATGGTAAATTGTTGCATGCAGTGAAGAGTTTGTATGAGGGTAGTAGAGCTTGTGTTAGGGTAGGGAATGAAGTGAGTGAGTGGTTTCCAGTGAGTATGGGACTGAGACAGGGATGTGTGATGTCACCATGGCTGTTCAATTTGTATATTGATGGAGTTGTAAGAGAGGTGAATGAGCGAGTGCGTGGTCGAGGTTTGAGAATGGTAGATGGGGATGATAACGAGTGGGAGCTGAATCAGTTGCTGTTTGCAGATGATACTGTGGTGGTGGCAGATTCAGAGGAAAAGCTGTGTCAGTTAGTGTCAGAATTTGGAATGGTGTGTGAGAGAAGGAAGCTGCGAGTGAATGTGGGAAAGAGTAAGGTTATGAGGTGTACAAGAAATGAGGATGGCGCTGGATTGAATGTTATGTTGAATGGAGAGACACTTGAGGAGGTTAATCAGTTTAAGTATTTAGGCTCGGTTATAGCTGCAAATGGTGGAGTGGAAGCAGATGTGTGTCACAGAGTGAATGAAGGATGTAAAGTGTTGGGTGCATTGAAAGGAGTGATGAAGAATAGAGGGTTGGAAATGAATGTTAAGAAAGTTTTGTATGAGAAAGTGGTTGTGCCAACTGTGATGTATGGATCAGAGTTATGGGGTATGAAAGTAAGTGAGAGACGGAAACTAAATGTGTTTGAGATGAAATGCCTGAGGAGTATGATTGGTGTATCTCGATTGGATAGGGTTAGGAATGAAGTGGTGAGAGCAAGAACGGGTGTGAGGAGAGAAATTGCAACCAGAGTAGATATGAATGTTCTGAGATGGTTTGGCCATGTGGAAAGGATGGATGATGAAAGGCTGCTGAAAAAGGTGATGAATGCGAGAGTTGATGGGAGAAATGCTAGAGGGAGACCTAGGTTTGGATGGATGGATGGAGTAAGGAGAGCCCTGAATGATAGGAGGATGGATGTGAGGGAAGCAAGCGAGCGTGCTAGGAATAGGAATGAGTGGCGAGCGATTGTGACGCGGCTCTGATGGGCATCTGCTGTTACCACGGGGCTGCATCTTACAGAGATAGCCCTGTGGTAGGGGCAGTAGGAGGAGCTGGCAGTTGTGAAGCGACACAGGTTGTGGAAGAGCCGGGAGGATGGGCTGTGGCACTCCAGCCGTGCCATCTGAACGGTCGCTAGCTCCCTCGTCATTGCCCATAGAGCAAAGTAGTCCCCCTATTTGTTTTCCTTTCTTGATGTCGGCTACCCCCCAATTAAAGGGGGAAACAGCCAAGGTATATGAAAAAAAAAATATATATATATATATATATATATATATATATATATATATATATATATATAAATATATATATATATATATATATATATATATATATTGTAGGAAAAACCCATTAAAATAACAAGGAATATATATTTGAAGTACTTAAATTCGTGACCTTATAACTGGCCAACTTCTCAAATTTGTTTTCTTTAATGGCCTTTCCTACCATTTTAGACTGTATGTTAACAGTTCAGTGTTATTAATATATATATATATATATATATATATATATATATATATATATATATATATATATATATATATATATATATATATGAACTATATATTCTTGGATATTCATTACACATCTCTTATTATCCCTTCACATCTGACAAGTCACAGCACTCCTCATCTCTGTTTCTCCATATATATATATATATATATATATATATATATATATATATATATATATATATATATATATATATATATATATATATATATATATATATATATATATATATATATATATATATATATATATATATATATATATATATATATATATATATATATATATATATATATATATATATATATGGAGTATGGAATTCTGGTAGAATAGCTCCCTAAAGCGCTTTCTATTTTTGACTAGGCAAAACTATTCAGGAGCTACTTGGGCTTGTTATCTGAGTGTCATGCATCTACTTTGGTATGCGACTAACACTTTATATTGTGATCTACACCAAGCATGCTAGTTTGTTTCCTAATTTCCAAAAATATGCTTGTTATCTACTTTGTTACCTAGATTCCTGACCTAACCTAAACTCTATTTAGCATTTTTAGCTGTAGATAACAAGCCAAAAATAGGGTGTTAATATTTTTTCCTTGGAGATAACAAGCCAAAGAAGCACCACTATTCATTCAGCTGCTCTCAGGTATCTTGTAATAGACGAGTATCAATAATAATAATAATAATAATAATAATAATAATGGGATGGCTCAAACGCTACTGCTTAGCCTAATGATATCTAATGAATCAGTGCATAAACTTTTCATCACCTGTTGTTTCGTTGCAAGAACAGGAATTCGCTGAAACGGGAACAAGGAACCTCCAGCTAGCTTATCCCTCTCAGTCGCCTCCTACGATACAAAAAAAAGGGTTTAAAATATGACCAAGAGAGATGTAAACCTTCCTCTTTTCATCGTATGATTCTGGTTGTAGTACTCGCATTTTTGGAACTGTTTTATGTGTCGCACTTTGACCCCATTTGAAAGGGTGTGGACGGTGGACACAGACATCTTCGAGCCGGGGAATGAATGTCGGATGCCCTTCCTAACTCCCCACAATGAATTCAAGCCCTTTCTTGTCAAATTCTAAGGGTGAAAAGGAATTAAAGAGCACTGATGCATTAGCTAGCAACCTCCTGCTCTCCTGTCCTCCATAGTCGCCTCCTACTACCCTTGGTGCATGTAACAGATATCTAGACCTCCACTTTTTTTTTTTATCAAACTTTCATTCTGTGCCTCATCGTTGCATTACTCGTCCATTCATTGTTACATACAGCAAATAATTATTTTATGTAGCTATTCATAAAGCTAATATAATTTTTCATTATATATATATATATATATATATATATATATATATATATATATATATATATATATATATATATATATATATATCAGAGATGACGGTACATCTTCATCCCTGTCATTTATTAAATGAACAGGACGTAGTCCTAAGAATAGGAAGTTTTAGATGCGCCTTTTCGTTGGCTCGAAAACTAATTCCGCCATTATCGAATGGAATTTGTAGATAGTGCTAATTTATGCTGAAACAACCATCCCTTAATGCAAGAAATCTGAGCTCCAAGAAATTCAGGAGAAACCGATTTATTTTGCTCGAGGATCATGGTGGGAAAACGACCGTACATTATCTGGTCCTCCAAAGTATCATTGCTTAGAATGCAAATGTGTTGTACCTCATCGCCATGGAAACATAGATGCCTGGCAGCTTCATCCTCAAGCAGCCTTTCCCCAATTTACTCATCATCTCTCCTCAGCACCATGCCCAAAACCATCTCGGTCTCGCCTCTATCACACCATGCCCCCGAAGTATTGCTACCCGCTTTGTCCCTCTGCTATACTCAGTCTTTATCCTGTTCAGATTTACTGTTATTTTAAAGTAAAAAATACTTTCAATATATTTTGTAACCTCCTTGTCATCTGGGATTACCGTCCTATATTGACTAACTTTTGATGGTCTAATGATATAAGATTATATCCAGTACTTGAGGAATTATTGGGCTCTGTTCGATGCTACATATTATCCAAAGGACCTTTTGGGTGCTGTTAATACTCACGATTTATATAAAGAGAATGCCTTCAAAAGTCTGTTTTTTTTTTAGAGATTGAAATAATAGTAAAAAGTTTAGATATTGCACCACGTAGCGTGCCTTTGTCACTTAACGGCTGTATAAAGAGGAGAATTTTAACAATAGAGACAATAACATAGAAAAATAGTTTTTTTGAAGGGAGTTTATTCGATTGAAAATATATTTGGGATTCTTCAAATCGTTTACGGAGTCTATTCCAGTGAATGATCCAATGCAATGGATATTTTTACTTCATTAAAGATAAATTAATTCAAGGAGTGTGAACCTTTGATCTTTTGATTAGATCCATTTTGATGTATAAGATTTAGTGTTCCTTTTAATGTTACATTTAAATCTTACTTGAATTTGACATGCTTAAAAGTTAATCCAGACTCGGAGGAAATCTGCCATCTTAACTAAGCATCGGATTCAAAATTGAATTAAAGGAGTGAGAGAGAGAGAGAGAGAGAGAGAGAGAGAGAGAGAGAGAGAGAGAGAGAGAGAGAGAGAGAGAGAGAGAGAGAGAGCGAGCAGGTATCATTTGTTATTGATATCATAACAAGAAAGCAGGTATCAAATAATCCATCTCTCTGTAAACCTCAAAATAGCCGAGTCTAAAGAAACAAGTAAAAAATGTTGATCCCATATATCAACATGGATAAAATCTGCTGTAAAGAAGAAATACTTTACCATTAAAAAAAAAAAAGTGACATTTTTTATACTATGCAGTATCGTAACTTTGTTAAATATGACATAATATGAAAACTATAACATACTTTATAGAGGTTTACTTTTTTGTTGAATTTAATAAAACATTAAAAGACTCCTGTTTCATTTGGTATAACTGTTTCATTTTAGTAAATGATTTATTTTAGCAGGGCAATAAATAACCTAATGATCCTTGTTTGATGGCCCTATGATGGTTCGCATTACATAACTGAGACAGAATCTCCTCCATCTAAAAGATTTTGGAAAGCTTTTTTTTTATAGCATACGCAAGCAGCTGACCAACGCTGTCATCTCCGCATCCAGAAAGAAAAAAAAGAGAATGCGGCGGCTCCATGTTCTGCCAGAAAGAAAAATCAGGAGACTTCATAGAAATAAGCATTAAAATAGGATCCACATATTTTTCCTTAACCATAATCGGATCTTGTAAAGATAATGACTCCCAGCACATTAAATAACCTCATAAATTATGTTAGGACATGTCACGTTTATAAAATTAAGGTTAAATTATGAGGTTAATTAACATGCTGGCAGATCCTTGGATAGTCGCTGATAGCCGACCCCACTCCTTATTCATTGGGTGGGTGAGCTTGCAATGGGACCGGTCATCAGCGACAAAGACCCCAGTATTCAAATATTATGTTATATTTAACTGCTGTTGCATTTGCTCTCTCTCTCTCTCTCTCTCTCTTTTGCTTTATTCTCCTGTAATTCTTACTAATCTCTTATTTCCATTTAGATTATTGAGTAAAACCTGTTGTATAGAGTGTTTTATAACTATATTTTTTAATTATATTATCTTATAATTAAAAGCGGATGAGTTTCTATCACCTAATTATTATTATTATTATTATTATTATTATTATTATTATTATTATTATTATTATTATTATTATTAAGCAAATGATAGTAATAATAATAACAACAAAAATAATAATAATAATAATAATTATTATTATTATTATTATCTATTATTATTATTATTATTCAATAAAAATAATAATAATAATAATAATAGTAGTACAAGTAGTAGAAGTAATAGTGGTACAATGCTATGCCGAATTGTATAGAGCACTGGTTTCAACCTTTTCTCCCCACGTACCCTTTCCAGTATTCTTCATGTCAGCCATGTACCCTCTTCCCTTTGTGATAAGTGAAAAAAAAATACACGGGAAACATTCCCATGTGTATATCTGTAAATACTTAAGTGAATTAACTTCCATAACCATCCTGCCATAACCAGTAAAATAGTAAGCACAAACAATTCCATTGCAAATTAAAGAAAAAAATCACTAATCTTTGACAGTGTCTGTGCAGTATAAATTTCATGGTTAAGGAAAGAGCTGGAAAAAAAAAACCTTAAAAGTTATCATTACAAAGGGAATTAATGAGATGGCTGGAACTGCTTTTCCTCAAAAATTAGTCTAGTCAGCCGAGGAGCAGTTTTAGCTAAAGCACATCGAAGGTCGGCTTCCCCATTCAGTCGAGATCTTAATTTTGATTTTAAGATCAGTAAGCTGGAGGAAAACACAGTTTAACACAAATATATTGATGGGAAAAGTGACAGAGAGCGAAGAGGCTTCTCTGCGACATGTGGATATGACTTTGCTTATTTCACACTAGAACCTGACTAAATATTTTTTCTTATAGAGATCACTCGCACTGGAGTCATTACAAAGTCAACAAACTCTTCCTGAATGGCATCATTAACAGAAGCAACATCTGGATAGAAAGGGTCTCTAATTATAATATTCATACAAGTCAGCGGATGGTCAATCACACAGCCTGAAGCACGTCTCGGGCTGTAACCCCCTAACGACTCGTGGGGTAGGGCGTATCCCCTGACAGAACCCTTGGGTACCCCCTGGGGTACAGGAGCAACTCAGGTCCTTATGGCTGTTGAGGTGGTGTTTAAGATTTGGCCAACTCTGCACTGGCTGCCCTAAGCTTGCCTCACTCCAGTGCTGAATGTGAGAGGGAGATCTATTTGAAAAGAATTGAAGAAACAGACTAAAAACCAAGACAGTGAAATGAGCACTTCTCTCAGCTTGTTGCATCAAAAGTTCAAGAGGGTTGTGCATTCTGTTACTCCCTCTACTGATATCTTTACCCAAATAACTCTAATCACAAACACTTGTTTTGAAGAAGGAATTTAGTTATGATTACTGAATATGTATTGCTCTATTTTTTGTTTTGTTTTAGTAATTCTTGCAAGCAAAGCATCTCCTCGTTTTCATTTGATTGAATTTTCTCGACGTATGTATGCAGCGTCTTCTCATATCAGAAGATGGAAAATTTTTAGCAACACTTTACTGTACTTGCATAGGAAAAGTACTGGTCAGATGTAATACGCTCTCTCTCTCTCTCTCTAAAATTCCAAATGCCGTTTTCGAAGAATCTAGACACCTAATGCAATGTTGCATTTACAGGATCATGGTCCCTGGTGGTCGAGGCAACGAAGGCTTCAGGAAGAAAAAAAGGAATTGGTGATTGAGACAGTGAAGATATATAGTGACTATGCCTTGGCTCTAAAAAAAAAAAAAAAAAACCTGCCGGTACCAGGGTTTTGGATTGACTCCAACATCCCCTCCAACTTGAACCAGAGGAAGTAGCTTGGAAGGAAATCCCCTTCTGTGTACGCTTGGAAAAATGCTATCTATCTGTCTTACTTCCTACCTACCTACCATTTGGGAACACTGCATCAAAAGCAGTAGCAGCCTCTCTATTTTCTTCGCGTCGAAACTTGGTCTTGATCTTATGAAATATGGACTATTTTTCATTTGTCAGTTAATATATATATATATATATATATATATATATATATATATATATATATATATATATATATATATATATATATATATATATATATATATATATATACCGGTACCGAAATGTCAGTATATATTATGGAAAATATTGTCATATTTGATATTTATTTATGCAAACTTTATACTCTGTGTTGTTCCGGTTTATTTTTTTTATATTTAAAACTAACACATTAAAAATACTGTGCTAGTCCTATTCTATTCTCGTTATTTTTCATCTAATATCGTTGTCTCATTTCCTCTACTGGCCATTTATTATCAAGGCAACAATTCTGGGTTGGCCATATATCGCATCTATAAATGAGAAAATGCTCTGTCAACTTACACGTGTAACTTGCACTAAGGTTAGGTTAGACTTAGTGGTTATGATTTAGTTTTTTCAATCATGAAAATATATTAACATTCAGTGCATGAATGTCACGCGTTAAAACGAAATATTCGCACCTTACAAATATGCTCCCAACATCTTGTATGCGCTCAGTTTTACGTCATGAATTCTCCTTTTTCTATTAAGGGGAAGGACAGTGCCTTCTGGCGAAGGACATTAATTTTTGAAAGTGCAACCGTTACTCTGAGTGAATGCCCAGCCTATCCTAAGACAGTGGCGAGCCTCGAACTCACGACCTGACGAATCAAAGTCACGACCATTACCATTCGGCCACGGTGACCAGCACTCTTGACACCTTATATGAGTTTTACATTTGTTGAGGTAGCCTATTCAGAAGAACACGGCTATTCTATCTATATTGTTTCATTATATGTAGAGTGGAATTTTGCAATTACTCTAAATATAATAATAATAATAATAATAATAATAATAATAATAATAATAATAATAATAATAATAATAATAATAATGATAATAATGAAAGAAAAAAATAAGTAGCAAATGGGTATCTACTTCGACTAAGTAAAATCGGGATTTCATGCGCTCTAATTTCACTTGTATTAAAGGATATTCCATGCTGAACGCATTCATAACTGTATACTATGTATTATTATTATAATTATTATTATTATTATTATTATTATTATTATGATGATGATGATGTATACGTTTTACCCAGTCATCCGTTTATTCCTTATTTATTGGTATAGCTGTGTATGTACAATATACATCTGTTACTTGTGAAAAGTGTCATTCTCATTTTCGAGGTAATTTTTCATTGTTGTTCACTCTTTCCTTAGTTGCTCTCAGTCTACTCTTAATAAAAGTTTTACTCTTAGCTTTGTAACAGAATAATAATAATAATACTTTATTTCCATTTCAATACAATGGGTATTCGTCAGCCAGGGTAAGCCCCAACCCCCCACTGTGGTGTCCACCCACAGCAGTTCCTGCCAGTAAACAGCTTAAACTCTCGGTCTTGGACGGGACCCGATCTTTCGACCTCATGAATGCGAAGCCAGCGCGTTACCACTGTACTAGCCAGCAGGAGCATTTGTAAGACTGGAAATGAAATCTCTGCATCTGAATTTAGTAAAATATAGTCTGAAGGGGAGAGAGAGAGAGAGAGAGAGAGAGAGAGAGCACGTTGCATGACCACTTCTTTTATTTACATTATTATTATTATTATTATTATTATTATTATTATTATTATTATTATTATTATTGTTTCCGTCACTATCTTCGTTGTAACAGAAAAATATTTGATATCAGGAGAAGAATGGGATGATGAGGAGGAGGAGGGATTAGATGCAACCACCAGGATCTAGGGAGGCGAGGCGAGGCGAGGGAGGGATAGGATAGGTGGGGGAAGAACAGTGACGGCGTCGAGTGAACTCTCTTAGCCCTATTCAGGGTGTCATCACTGAAGAGAGAGGGATATAGGATGGGAAGGATTAAGGGGGATAAGCACGAAATTTAAGGAAGTAAGAGATGAATAGAGAGGGGCAAACCCTCGTGCTAAGATTTGGTTAAAATAAAAAAAAAATAATAATATAATTTAATTGCAGCTCAACATGACTCCCTTTAGTTATTATTTAGGACTTTATTGGGAGTTATCGAGTTTTACTTTAACTGGCATGAACAGGTTCTGGTGGATTTCCTGATAATATTGGGGAAATTCTTTTCTACCAGGTATGGTCGCAAATGAGATAATGCGTTTGGCTTTATTTCCTCTTCCGGTTAGGTGGGGGGGGGGAGTAGCCTTAATATCACATATAACTATTGAAAGAACGACACGTATTTATCTCTTACGAACTTCTTAATGACTGAAGGTTTGCATTATTGGCATTTTTAAAAATTTAATATCGGGGGGGAAGGGGGGTTTGTTGATCATTATCATCATCTACTATGCAGAGGATGGGAAGCGTTTCGAGCGACAAGGGGGTGCCAACTGAGGAGATTCAGAAACGTTGGTACCCCTGATCACTGTCAAATGATTTGCGAGGCAAGGGAACGAACTCTGCATTGCATCCACTGCGCAATGCAACCCCTATTCTTCTTCCTTAATATTTTAGTCACTGCTCTCTCTCTCTCTCTCTCTCTCTCTCTCTCTCTCTCTCTCTCTCTCTCTCTATATATATATATATATATATATATATATATATATATATATATATATATATATATATATATATATATATATATATATATATATATATATATATATATAATATATATATATATATGTGTGTGTGTGTGTGTGTGTAATTGCCTAATTGTGCTTACGGGAGAGAATCCAATGTTCGTAGCTCTTTATGTTTTCCTCGTGCCCAGGCCCGATGAGGGCAGATTAATTTTTTTGGGCCGTCCTGGTGTCACAATCATAAAAATAAAAAAAAAAAAGTAAAATAACTGCCAGTCTCCTGTGTGTGTGTTGACAGTGAAGCTGTAATATTTAGTAATGGAGGCCCTACTCTTCTTAGCAGATTAATAGATGAAAGAGGGAAAATAAGGCGCTTCCAAGTAGGCTACTGGTCTCGCTCTGTGAGATGCAAAGATTCTCTCTCTCTCTCTCTCTCTCTCTCTCTCTCTCTCTCTCTCTCTCTCTCTCTCTCTCTCTCTCTCATTCTGAAGCAGCCTAGTTAGTATGCATTCTGTCTCTCTAAAAGCCGTTGTAATCCAGGTCTCTCTCTCTCTCTCTCTCTCTCTCTCTCTCTCTCTCTCTCTCTCTCTCTCTCTCTCTCTGTTGTTGTAAAAGAAGTAATAAAACAGATTCGAAGAATTTCGGTAAAAATTTGAAGATAAAAACTCAGCAAATATATGTTTATATTCTGTTGAGTAGTCACTTTGTCGTGGGTGATACATATGATTTAGGGTATTTCATAATAATTCTCTCTCTTTCACACACACACACACACACTTTTATTTGATAATGTACGTATATGCACATTATTTGTGCAACAGTTTTTGTATTACCTAAATAAAAATGGATATAAACAAACATACAACCATTGTACAAAATGGAAATAAATATTTGTTTGTTTTGAATGTTTGCTCTGATCTTAATAATCCGAAAGCTTTCTTTCAATACCAGATCTACTACTTTATTATTAACATTATTCTTAACATTTTTATTACAGTATTATTATTTTCTGGGAAACCATTACTTAATTTAACAGTATATATTCCCCTCTTACTTACTAGTTCAATTATATATCTACTTATAAGTTACTTTTAGATTGTATAAGAATAACCATTGTACAAAAATGGAAATAAATGTTTGTTTGTTTGCTCTCAGAGCCTTTGAAACCTAGCTTATCCGGAACCTTCAGTTCGTCTTCTCTCTTATTCCAATTTATCAAAAATGTCGAACCCAACGCGGGGCGTTCGGAAGGGCATCCAGCTTTTAATTCCCTCCCACTTGAACCTGGCTGCATCCACCCTCATCGTAGGATTCACAGTGACAATAAAAAACAAAAAAAATCCAATTTCAAAGACCACTAAGGGGCGTTAGAGGGCGGTTGAAGCCTCGTTCCCCAGCTCTAATCTGTCTGTCTATCTCAATAATGGTGATTAAAAGTGAAAAAAAAGGCGTTCAAGCCCACCATGGGAAGTTAGGAGAAGGGTATTATCTATCTAGCCTTCATTCCCCAGCTCCAATTTGTCCCCAACAATGGGAATTAATAATAACACAAAACGTAAAAAATAAAAAAAACAAATAAAAATGGATTAATTATTATTATTCAAATATTTCCCAGACATAAGATAATATGTCAATATTATGCTCTTGTATCCATT
The DNA here is from genome assembly GCA_037179515.1 of Halocaridina rubra. NCBI lineage: Eukaryota > Metazoa > Arthropoda > Malacostraca > Decapoda > Atyidae > Halocaridina > Halocaridina rubra. The sequence goes on from JAXCGZ010019535.1 coordinate 36,612, forward strand.
GTAATGCATGAGGATGCCTTAACGTTGCTACAGATGCAAATACTCTGCTCAATGACACATTTCAATATTACTACTCGCTAAATGTTCATATATATATATATATATATATATATATATATATATATATATATATATATATATATATATATATATATATGGTTCCGGTTTTACGTCACGGAGTCCCTTTTCAACCAAGGGCTAGGACGGTTGCCTTCTTGCGAAGGACTTGTTTTGGCAGATGTAATCCTTACGCTGAGTGCATGCCTTTGCTAACCTCAGACCGTGACGGGGCGCGAACCCTCGACCTGACGCCTCAGAGTCGGAGACGCTACCGACTGAGCCACGGCGACTATATATATATATATATATATATATATATATATATATATATATATATATATATATATATATATATATATATATATATATATATATATATATATATATATATATATATATATATATATATATATATATATATATTGAAATACTGCATCAGGTTTATTCTGAATAATAAAGAATTACATATGGTAAGCCAAATGACTTTTCACAAACCACATAGTGTACACATAAATGAATCCAGGTAAAAAAAGTAACAAGGTAAAAATTTCTAACCTAACCTGCAAATGTTGACCTATTTTTTTCTTGTGATTTTATTAATGGCCACAGTATAAAATAACCCCTTCAAAATAATAAGAAAATACAATTAAGAACAAAGAAATTTACAAAATATGACAGTGTGCAGACATACATGCATATATACATACAGCACACACACATATATCTAATTATAAATCTATCTATCCATTTATATATACATATGCATGTATGTATGTATAAACACTAAAGATAAAAAAAAAAAGTACCAGAAATTAAATGTAAAATCAAACGACTGCTCCAGTCACCGACAACCATAAACCTCGATGCCAAAATAAAGCCATCATTGAATGAAGTGTTTCTCTTAAAACACCATCATTAAGTCTCCTCCCAGTCTCTATCTTTTTTTTTTCCTCAAGAAAATATGTATGGTAATATGTGTGTGATTACCTAATTGTGATTACCTAATTGTGTTTACGGGAAAGAGCCCAAAGCTCGTATCTTCCCGTCTCCTGATCGGTTCCATTTTTAGACTTAGTGATGCTTATCATACCTGTCCTTAAAACTATGGATTGAGATAGCATTAACTACCTCCTCGCTGTGTGATTACCTAATTGTGATTACCTAATTGTGTTTACGGGAAAGAGCCCAAAGCTCGTATCTTCCCGTCTCCTGATCGGTTCCATTTTTAGACTTAGTGTGTGTGTGTGTGTGTGTGTGTGTGTGTGTGTATGTGTGTGTGTGTGTGTGTGTGTGTGTGTGTATGTGTGTGTGTGTGTGTGTGTGTGTGTGTGTGTGATTACCTAATTGTGTTTACTGGAAAGAGCCCAAAGCTCGTATCTTCCCGTCTCCTGATCGGTTCCATTTTTAGACTTAGTGTGTGTGTGTGTGTGTGTGTGTGTGTGTGTGTATGTGTGTGTGTGTGTGTGTGTGTGTGTGTGTGTGTATGTGTGTGTGTGTGTGTGTGTGTGTGTGTGTATGTGTGTGTGTGTGTGTGTGTGTGTGTGTGTGTGATTACCTAATTGTGTTTACTGGAAAGAGCCCAAAGCTCGTATCTTCCCGTCTCCTGATCGGTTCCATTTTTAGACTTAGTGATGCTTATCGTACCTGTCCTTAAAACTATGGATTGAGATAGCATTAACTACCTCCTCGCTGTGTGATTACCTAATTGTGATTACCTAATTGTGTTTACGGGAAAGAGCCCAAAGCTCGTATCTTCCCGTCTCCTGATCGGTTCCATTTTTAGACTTAGTGTGTGTGTGTGTGTGTGTGTGTGTGTGTGCGGGCATTTGTGTTTATGTTTTGTGTGTGTGTGTGTTTGTGTGTGTGTATGTTTTGAACCTCTTTCAGTCCGATTCATCTATGAATGTTTCACATCACTCAATGAAAAAAAAACTGCTTTTCTATGAGGCCATATTACATATATTCATATATGGTGTGAAGTACAAAAAAGAAGCTTAACATACTTACACGTATAATAATAATAATTTACGTACGAAGTGATGATGATGATGATGAGCCTATTTTCACTCTTGTGTTAGTTTAGGTTAGGCATTAGTCTGACCTAACTTAACCAAGCTTATCCTAAACAATTTAATGTACTGGGAATCGTTATCTTGACTTTATCCGATTATCCTTTGCTAAGTTAGGTAAAGGCAGAAGACAATTTCTCTTAAATTTAAATGACAAGGCTATAGTTCCAAGCCAGGTTGGTACTATAAGCAAAAACTTTAATTGGGTTGAATCTCCCACGGCAAATACTCCATTTCATGACACGTTTAAATATGCTTAAGGCTTTATTTAAGGTTTATGTTTAGTACAGCAAATTAGTTTTTTCACAAAGCAACACACAAAAATGCCCCCCTTAAAATAATAATTAGTAACAACAATAATAAATATTATAAAATATCTCCCATACCGCTCACGCAGTATACATGCATACATACCACATAGTAAATCATAATAAAGAACAGCATAAACCTACTTTGAAGTAAAAAGCCAATCAGAAGGTCTCAAAAAGAAAGAAAAAAACCCGGTTTTTAATGGGGGGGGGGGGTCAAGTTTTCAGTTAATTTATACTGATGGCTCTATACAGTACATCGAATTCATTTTGCTTCATGCGAAAGCACACACACACACACGCGCATGCAGAGGTAGTTTATTTTATGTGATTCAAATGTCTGGTGGTATTATAATGGCAAGACAGAGTTTTGCTGAACTTACTTAATATTACCCAGAATTATCTGTAGTATTTTTATCATGAGAAAAAATAAATATTCTACTCAAAATAATCACATATTATTATAAAATATGAAACTCATTTCATTTTCCCAAATATTATTTTTTGCGCCAAAAACAATATCGGACCAAAGATAAAAAGATTTTATTTCTTCGTCTTAAAACAAGAGCATTACCATCAAGTAAAACACAAAAATGTTTCTTCCATTTTGCATCATTATAGATAAATAAATAAAAAAAAAGCAACTGAACAGGGAATAAAATCGCCCTCACCCACTACTTGACATGAAAATGTTCTTTAAAAACTTGTGTAAACACACACACACGCATATATATATATATATGTATATATATATATTATATATATATATATATATATATATATATATATATATATATATATATATATATATATATATATATATATATATATATATATACATATATATATATATATATATATATATATATATATATATATATATATATATATATATATATATATATATAAATATATATATATATATATATATATATATATATATATATATATA
>JAXCGZ010019535.1:45000-48479 GCA_037179515.1 Halocaridina rubra
CTTCCTAATAAGTCTCCCATGTGGAACAGTGTCAAACGCTTTCTGGAAGTCTAGGAATATGCAATCTGCCCAGCCCTCTCTTTCCTGTAAGATTTGGCTTACCTCATCATAAAATTCTAATAAGTTTGTTACTGTTGATCTTCCTTCTCTGAAGCCATGTTGCCTCACTGACAAAAAGTTGAAGGATTCCAAGTGAAGAGAGATATGTTTCCTTAGTAGTTTCTCCATAAGTTTGCAAACTATGCTGGTCAAGGAAACTGGTCTATAGTTCAGAGCCGTATCCCTCCTTCCCTTTTTGAAGATAGGTATCACATTTGCTTGTTTCCAGCATCTTGGAATCTCCCCCGACTCCAATGACTCCTTAAATATGATACTTAGTGCCACTGATATTGTGTTTGCGCATTTTTTAAGCACATGAGGGGATATGTCATCAGGACCTGTAGCTTTATGAACATCTAAATCCATCAGCGCCTTGCATACCTCTGTGGCTGTAAGGTTGATGTTCTCTAATGCCGGCCCTTGAGTTTCTATCACTGCAATCTGAGGGGGTGGGGTATTTTCTACTGTAAATACTGACTGAAACTCCTTGTTCAATTCTTTGCAGATCTCTTCGTCCGTCTCAGTGATGCTTCCATCCGCTCTCTTTAGCCTTAAAACCTGTTCTTTTACCTTCAGTTTTCCTCTGATAAAGCTGTGGAAAAGCTTGGGATTTTCTTTAGCCTTCCTGGTGATGTCCCTCTCATAATCTTTCTCTGCCTCTCTCCTTTTACTTAGGTAGTCGTTTCTTGCTCTTTTGTAGGTTTGCCAGGCATTTATGTTTTTTCTCCTCCTATACCTTTTCCAGCATTTGTCTCTCCACTCCTTAGCTCTTTTACACCCATTATCGAACCATTTCTCTCTGGCATGAATTACACCTACTTTGGTGACAGGTATGCAGCAATCTACTATCTTCCCATATTTCTCACAAAAGATGTCATACATTTCTTGTGTGTGTGTGTGTGTGTGTGTGTGTGTGTGTGTGTGTGTGTGTGTGTGTGTGTGTGTGTGTGTGTGTGTGTGTGTGTGTGATTACCTAATTGTGTTTACGGCAAAGAGCCCAAAGCTCGTATCTTCCCGTCTCCTCATCGGTTCCATTTTAGACTTAGTCATACTTATCATACCTGTCCTTAAAACTATGGATTGAGATAGCATTAACTACCTCCTCGCTTAGCCAATTCCAATTATCAACTACTCTTACACTGAAAAAGTATTTCCTTACATCCTGCGAAGAAGTTTTCTTACGCAGCTTCAAACTATGACCTCTAGTTCTAGAGCCAGCTATATCAAAATATCGATCCCTATCCACTCTATCATAACCATGAAGGAATTTAAAGACTGTCACCATATCCCCCCTCACTCTTCTAGCTTCGAGTGATGGTAAGTCTAATTCCCTCAGCCTCTCATCATAACTGAGATTGCGTATTTCTGGCACCAGTTTCGTGGCATGTCTTTGAACTTTTTCAAGCTTAGCTATGTGCTTTTTCAAGTGCGGATTCCAAAAGGGGGCTGCATATTCGAGTTTTGGCCTCACATAGGTTACATAAATATTTCTGAACATTTCCTTGTCCATGTGCCTGAAGGCTACCCTTACATTTGATAAGAATGCATATGCTGCCCTTACTATGCCATTTATATGTATTTCTGGAGACAAATCTGCCAGTATGTTTACTCCTAGATCTCTCTCATTTTCTGTCTCTTGAAGTTGTACTCCAGCCACCGAGTAGTCAAGCTTGGGCCTTCTTGCACTTGTACCCATTCTCATTACCTTACATTTTGAAGTATTGAATTTCATTAGCCACTTTTCTGACCACTCATGCAGATTATTTAGATCCTCCTGAAGTTCTCTACCATTGTTCTCGTTTTTTACTTTCTTCACAATCTTTGCATCATCTGCAAACATATTCATAAATGAATTTACAGACTCTGGTAGGTCATTTACATATACAAGGAACAAAAGTGGCCCTAAAACTGAACCCTGTAGAACTCCACTACTAACTCTTCTCCATTCAGACACTGAGTGTCTTACTCTAACCCTCTGTTCCCTTCCTTCTAAGTAAGTTTTTATCCATTCCAAAACATTTCCACCTATTCTAGCCATTGATTGCAGCTTCCTAATAAGTCTCCCATGTGGAACAGTGTCAAGCGCTTTCTGGAAGTCTAGGAATATGCAATCTGCCCAGCCCTCTCTTTCCTGTAAGATTTGGCTTACCTCATCATAAAATTCTAATAAGTTTGTTACTGTTGATCTACCTTCTCTGAAGCCATGTTGCCTCACTGACAAAAAGTTGAAGGATTCCAAGTGAAGAGAGATATGTTTCCTTAGTAGTTTCTCCATAACTTTGCAAACTATGCTGGTCAAGGAAACTGGTCTATAGTTCAGAGCCGTATCCCTCCTTCCCTTTTTGAAGATAGGTATCACATTTGCTTGTTTCCAGCATCTTGGAATCTCCCCCGACTCCAGTGACTCCTTAAATATGATACTTAGTGCCACTGATATTGTGTTTGCGCATTTTTTAAGCACATGAGGGGATATGTCATCAGGACCTGTAGCTTTATGAACATCTAAATCCATCAGCGCTTTGCATACCTCTGTGACTGTAAGGTTGATGTTCTCTAATACCGGCCCTTGAGCTTCTATCACTGCAATCTGAGGGGGTGGGGTATTTTCTACTGTAAATACTGACTGAAACTCCTTGTTCAATTCTTTGCAGATCTCTTCATCCGTCTCAGTGATGCTTCCATCCACTCTCTTTAGCCTTAAAACCTGTTCTTTTACCTTCAGTTTTCCTCTGATAAAGCTGTGGAAAAGCTTGGGATTTTCTTTAGCCTTCCTGGTGATGTCCCTCTCATAGTCTCTCTCTGCCTCTCTCCTTTTACTTAGGTAGTCATTTCTTGCTCTTTTGTAGGTTTGCCAGGCATTTATGTTTTTTCTCCTCCTAAACCTTTTCCAGCATTTGTCTCTCCACTCCTTAGCTCTTTTACACCCATTATCGAACCATTTCTCTCTGGCATGAATTACACCTACTTTGGTGACAGGTATGCAGCAATCTACTATCTTCCCATATTTCTCACAAAAGATGTCATACATTTCTTGTACAGATTTGTTGTAAAATAAGGTTCTCCAGTCAATAACTGCAAAAAGCTCATTCATTTTGATGTAATCTTCTTTCCGATAGTTCCTCCTCATGTCCTCAGTGCCTCTACTCTCAGGAAGAATATCTTCAATGATATACTCCATCAACAACACACAGTGGTCACTCTTTCCAATTGGTGGTTCATACTCAATTTTTTCAATATCCAACACATTATCTGTGAACACTAGATCAAGTAGTGATGGCTCATCCCCACCCCTGGCCCTTGTTGGTTCCATTACATGTTGGTGTAGGAAATTCCCTTGTACGCAATCTAGGAATCTTGCCCCGAATGATTCCTCACCACTG
>JAXCGZ010019536.1:5000-10000 GCA_037179515.1 Halocaridina rubra
AGAGGGTTGGAAATGAATGTTAAGAAAGTTTTGCATGAGAAAATGGTTGTGCCAACTGTGATGTATGGATCAGAGTTATGGGGTATGAAAGTAAGTGAGAGACGGAAACTAAATGTGTTTGAGATGAAATGCCTGAGGAGTATGATTGGTGTATCTCGATTGGATAGGGTTAGGAATGAAGTGGTGAGAGAAAGAACGGGTGTGAGGAGAGAAATTGCAGCCAGAGTAGATATGAATGTTCTGAGATGGTTTGACCATGTAGAAAGGATGGATGATGAAAGGCTGCTGAAAAAGGTGATGGATGATGGATGGAGTAAGGAGAGCTCTGAATGATAGGAGGATGGATGTGAGGGAAGCAAGCGAGCGTGCTAGGAATAGGAATGAGTGGCGAGCGATTGTGACGCGACTCTGATGGGCATTTGCTGTTACCACGGGGCTGCATCTTACAGAGATAGCCCTGTGGTAGGGGCAGTAGGAGGAGCTGGCAGTTGTGAAGTGACACAGGTTGTGGAAGAGCCGGGAGGATGGGCTGTGGCACTCCAGCAGTGCCATCTGAACGGTCGCTAGCTCCCTCGTCATTGCCCATAGAGCAAAGTAATCCCCCTATTTGTTTTCCTTTCTTGATGTCGGCTACCCCCCAATTAAAGGGGGAAACAGCCAAGGTATATGTATGTATGTATGTATATATATATATATATATATATATATATATATATATATATATATATATATATATATATATATATATATATATATATATATATCTCACCTTCATGTATATTTCCTATATATCTTTCATTCTCTCTCTCTCTCTCTCTCTCTCTCTCTCTCTCTCTCTCTCTCTCTCTCTCTCTCTCTCTCTCTCTCTCTCTCTCTCTCTATATATATATATATATATATATATATATATATATATATATATATATATATATATATATATCACAGCATCATGTCTTCTTTATATATCTTCTCTATCTCTCTCTTTCTATATATTTATCTATTATTCTATCTATCTATCATTCAGGTTCAAGTCTGCTATTTATATATATTTTTTCTCTCTCTCTTTCTTTATATGTATCAATCTATCTATCTATCTATCTATCTATCTAAATATCTATCTTTCAGATTCATATCTGTTTTGATATATCTTCTCTCTCTCTCTCTCTCTCCTCTCTCTCTCTCTCTCTCTCTCTCTCTCTCTCTCTCTCTCTCTCTCTCTCTCTCTCTCTCTCTCTCTCTCTCTCTCTCTCTCTCTCTCTCTCTCTACCTCTTTATATATATATATATATATATATATATATAATATATATATATATATATATATATATATATATATTTATATATCTATCTGTCTATCTGAAAGTCTGTCTGTCTGTCTGTTTGTCTTTCTCTCTGTCTAGGTATCTATCGATCTATCTACGTCTAATCGTCATGTTTGATTTGTATATTTTTATGTTTCTCTCTCTATTCCTCTTTTTCTCTCTTTTTTCCTTTCCTCTCGCTCTTATCCTTGCCCCCCCTTTTTTTTTATCCTAGTTACTCTCACTTCCTCTTTTATTTTCTTATTTCCCTCATAGATTATTATTCTTATTGTTTCAATGGTCACTTTTCCTCTCTCTCTCTCTCTCTCTCTCTCTCTCTCTCTCTCTCTCTCTCTCTCTCTCTCTCTCTCTCTCTCTCTCTCTCTCTCTCTCTCTCTCTCTCTCTCTCTCTCTCTTCTTTAGTATTTCGCTCTTCTCATGATTTCTCTTGTCGCTATCGTGTATTTTCACTTATTTTTATTGCTATCGCCTTCTCTTGTTTTGTTTCTCTTTAATTTTCCTCTTTATCATTTACTATTTTCTTTTATTACTGCTACTTTTTTCCCTCTTTATTATTCAATTTTGCATGTTGCACGTTTCGTCTTCGACTCGAATTTCGACTTGGTAGACCTGCGATCGAAACGACCTTGAGATGCTAGGAATGCAATAATACTAATAAACCTTTATTTCCATTACAATACAATGGGTATTTTTCAGCCGGGGCAAGCCCCAACCCCCCACTGTGGTGCCCAACCACAGCAGTACCTGCAAGGAAACAGCTTAAACTCTCGGTCTTGGACGGGAACCGATCTTTCGACCTCGTGAAAGCGAAGCCAGCGCGCTACCACTGTACTAGCAGCAGATCCAGTCTTGATACTCTTGACACACATTCTCAAGGATCAGTTATCGGATTGATCCCACTGACAGGCTGGAAAGCCTTCCTCGGAGTGGAAGCTTTAATCAATTGAATAATTAATAAATTAAATTAAACATTTGATTTATTCATTTATCGATTTATGGCTTTTGGAAGATAGATATTATATAGGTCTCATTTTTCTCCTTTTTATCCTCTTCCCTCTCCTTTCTCCTCCTCCTCCTCCTTTTCTTCCACTCTACTATCATCATTGCCTCCTCCTCCTCCTCCTCTTTTTTCTATCATGCTATTTTCTTCATCGTCTCCTCCTTCTCCACATTATTTTTTCCTCCTTTTTCTTATAAAAGGTTCTACGTTTTCGTCCCCATCCTCTCTTTCTTTTCCTCTCCCATCTCCTCCTCCTTTTATATGCCGCTCTGAATGCTCCTATCTTCTCCTTTTATATTTTATATTGTCTTTGTACCTCCTCCTCTTCCTTCTTTTCCTCCTTCTCCTTTCGTGCGTTTCCTCTGCGTCTCCTCCAATTTTTTTTTTTTTTATCTTTCACTCTAAGTCCTACTTATCCTTTTCCTCTTCCTCCTCCTCCTCTTCTTCTTCCTCCTCCTCCTCCTCTTTTTCCCTTTTCTTGAAATATTTTTCTTTGGCAATATCAAAGTCGGGAAAAATTCAGCTTCATCTTTCTAGATTGAATTATTCAAGCTTGTTTGTTTGTTTGAATGATTTTCTCTCTTTTTTTTAAATGTCAAAAAAAACCGCCACAATTTTTTTGTTTGATATTTTGGGAACAGAAATAAGAACTATGCCAGTTTCTCTCTCTCTCTCTCTCTCTCTCTCTCTCTCTCTCTCTCTCTCTCTCTCTCTCTCTCTCTCTCTCTTCTTTGCGTGTGTTTATATATATATATATATATATATATATATATATATATATATATATATATATATGTATATATATATATGTATATATATATATATATATATATATATATATATATATATATATATATATATATATATATATATATATATATATATATATATATATGTATATATATATATATATATATATATATATATATATATATATATATATATATATATATATATATATATATATATATATATATATATATATATATATATATATATATATATATACATATATATATACACACATACACAAACACATACACACACGCACTGCGAAGAATTGAACAAGGAGTTTCAGTCACAATTTACAGCAGAGTAACTATCCGAAGGGAGATTACATCAAAATGAATGAGCTTTTTGCAGTTATTAACTGGAGGACCTTATTTAACAACAAATATGTACAAGAAATGAACAACATCTTTTGTGATGAATATGAGAAGATAGTAGATTGTTGCATATCTTCCACCAAAATAGAAATTATTCATGCCAGAGAGAAATAGTTCAATAACGAGTGTAAGAGAGCTAAGGATTGGAGAGACAAATGTTGGAAAAGGCATAGGAGGAGAAAAAGCATAAATGCCTGGCAGATTTATTAAAAAGCAAAAAATGATACCTAAGTAAAAGAAGAGAGGCAGATAGTGAGTATGAAAGGGATATCACCAGGGAGGCTAAAGAAAATCTCAAACTTTTCCACAGCTTTATCAGAGAAAAACTGAATGAAAAAGTACAGGTTTTAAAGCTAAAGACAGCGGATGAAAGCAGCACTGAAGACTTGAACAAGGAGTTTCCCCTCCCCCTCAGATTGCAGAGATAGGAGCTCATGGGCCGGTATTAGAGAATATCATCTTTTTAGCCACAGATATATGAAAAGCGCTGATGGATTTAGACGCACATATAGCTACAGGTCCTGATGATATATCTCTTTATGTACTTAAAAAATGTGCTAAATCAATATCAGGGGCACTAAGTATCATATTTGAAAAGTTTTTTGAATCAGGGGATATTCCAAGATGCTGGAAACAAGCGAATATGGTAATCTTCAAAAAGGGAAGGAGGGTTACAGCTCTAAACTATTGATTTGTTTCCTTGACCAGCAAAGTTTGTAAAGTTCTGGAGAAACTACTAAGAAAACACATCTCACTTCATTTGGAATCCTTCAGCTTTTTTGTCAGTGAAACAACATGACTTCAGAGAAAGCAGATCAACAGTAACAAACTTATTAGAATTTTATGATGAGGTAAGCCGAATCTTACAGGATAGAGAGGGCTGGGCAGATTGCATATTCCTAGACTTCCAGAAAGCATTTGACACTGTCCCATTTTGGAGACTTATTCTAAAGCTGCAAGCAATGGCGAGAATAGGTGGAAATGTCATGGAATGAATAAAAACCTACTTAAAAGGAAAAGAACAGAGGGTTAGATTAAGACACTCATTGTCTAAGTGGAGAAGAGTTAGTAGCTGAGTTTCACAGGGTTCAGTTTTACGGCCACTCGTTTCTTGTATATGTATATGACCTACCAGAATCTGTGAATTCATTCATGAATATGTTTGCAACTGATGCAAAGATTGAGATGGAAGTAAGAAACGAGAAAAATGGAAGAGAACTTCCAGAAGACCTAAATAGTCTGCATGAGTGGTTAGAAAAGTGGCTAGTGAAATTCAGTACTTCTAAATGTAATAGAATGAGAATGGGTATAAGTGCAAGAAGGCCCATCCTTGACTACTAAATGGCAGGAGCCAATTTCAAGAGACAGAGAATGAGAGGGATCTAGGAGTAAACATACTTGCGGATTTGTCTACATATAAATGGCATTGTAAGGGCAGCATATGCTTTCGTAGCTAATGTAAGGGTAGCCTTCAGGCACATGGAGAAGGAAATGTTCAACAATATTTATGGA
>JAXCGZ010019536.1:15000-17500 GCA_037179515.1 Halocaridina rubra
CACAATGTCTTTTTTCTTTTACTGTAGAAGAATTTGTTTTATTTAAAAATTGATGAATCCTAAAATTTCCCTGTGTTTTCTGTAGAACAATTAGTTTATTTTTGGAGAGCATTTTTATTTTTTAGATGATTAATGAAGTCAAGATTTTTTTTTTATCATCTCTGAGTCGATATAATTTTTTTTCTTTCACATTTTAGATATGGTGCTTTTGGTATATGATAATATTTTGCTTCCATTTAAAAAATAAAAATAAAATGACGTGGGTCCTGCTCTGATTCCAGCTGTAGACACTGTTGAAGTCTTAATGGTCCTTGGTTCTGCCTGTATAAGAATTAGTTGACTACTTTGTGGTCCTGATTTTTCCTATAGAATAATTTATTGCCTAAATATTGTGATTGGTTTTGTTCATGAATAAAAATATTAGTATTGTTTTTCCTGTGGAGGAATTTATTGAATAATCATGATCCTGGTTTTTCTTGTAGAAGACTTAAATGGAGTCATTATGGCCTAATGTTTCTTGTAGAATTTTTATATGTGGATGTGTGTTTATGACTTTATGCATACCAGCATATACATATGTATATATTTATATATGTATGTATGTATATATGTATGCATGCATGTATGTATGTATGTATGTATGTATGTATGTATGTATGTATGTATGTATGTATGTATGTATGTATGTATGTATGTATGTATGTATGTATGTATGTATGTATGTATGTATGTATGTATGTATATAAGTGTTCATAACAATAAAAGCTTGCATGCAGGCATGTATGCATATATGTATGCATGTATGTATTGGATATATTCATATAAGTATGCATGGATGTATGAATGTATATGTTCTTACGCATAGTTTGAAATGGTGGTTGTGTAACAAAAACGCGGAAGAGCTTGTCTATAGAAATATTATCTCTCTCTCTCTCTCTCTCTCTCTCTCTCCTCTCTCTCTCTCTCTCTCTCTCTCTCTCTCTCTCTCTCTCTCTCTCTCTCTCTCTACTTATCACTTTCTCTTTCAGGCAGTATATTTTGCCTTCGCTATCCATCAAAAGCCATATCTGGTCATTTAACATGTAGGTTAACAGTTGGTAAAAAATCCTTAGAAAAAGACAAGGAAAATTCTCTCTCTCTCTCTCTCTCTCTCTCTCTCTCTCTCTCTCTCTCTCTCTCTCTCTCTCTCTCTCTCTCTCTCTCTCTCTCTCTCTCTTCTCTCTCTCTCTCTCTCTCTCTCTCTCTCTCTCTCTCTCTCTCTCTCTCTCTCTCTCTCTCTCTCTCTCTCTCTCTCTCTCTCTCTCTCTCTCGTTATTCCCTAATCATAAATTTAGGATGAAATCTCAAATGAATTTGATAAATTCTCTCTCTCTCTCTCTCTCTCTCTCTCTCTCTCTCTCTCTCTCTCTCTCTCTCTCTCTCTCTCTCTCTCTCTCTCTCTCTCTCTCTCTCTCTCTCTCTCTCTCTCTCTCATCACAGCTTGTTAGTAACAGAGTACCGTCATTTCGGGCCCGTAATTGGAGCACGACATAAATCCTCTCTTCCTTCCGATTCTTCCTTCCTTTTGTTCTTCCTTCTGTCTTCTTTCCCTTCATCTCTTCCTATTTTTGTCTTTCTTTCGTTCCATTCCAAAAATATCTACTCTATGTTCTTTCTCTTCTCTCTGTTTCTCTTTCTGTCTGATTTATATATACTTCCTTCTTTTTCTTCCCTCTGTCTTCCCTCTGTCTTCCCTCTGTCTTCCCTCATTGTATATTTCCTATTTTATTCCAACATTTCTTCATTTATCTCTTTCATTACATTTCTCTCTCCATTTTATCTTTCTTGTCTTCTTTTTTCCGCCTTCTATTTCTCCTCAGGTCGTTTCTATCCTCCTTTTTTCCTCTCCTGTTTCTTTTATTGTCTTCCCTCCAACCCTCTTTCTCTTCCTTCCTGATTCTCGCTTTAACATCTTCCTCAGAATTGTTGTCACTCATTCTCCTGTCTTCCTTCTCTTTCTTGCCTCTGTCTTCTTTCTCTTCTTCTCCTCTTCCCTCCTTTCCTACTTACTTCTTTCTTCTTCTCTACCAACCCATATATTCCTCTTTCTGTCTTCCTTTCATTCTTTCCTTTCTTCTATTTTTCCCCCTATCAAATTTCTGTCCTTCCCTCTGTACTTCCTTCTCTCTCCTCTCTCTCTCTTTTTTCTATCACTTTCCCCTTCCTGTTCCTTCTTTTTCTCCCTCTCTCTTCCGTCCTATTCTTTCATTCTATTCCTCTTTCTGTCTTCCATCATTTCCTATGCATGCATATACACTCATATACATATTCTATGGTAGCAATTCCCTAGTAAGAGGGATGGCCGAGTCAAAGCACACGTTCCCCAGAAGTTAATATACATTGATGACGCCTTTTAACTCCTTGGGAATAAAGGGCTGTCACAAATCCCTCCGCCCACCATCCTGGTTGGGTCATCCAGAGGTTATGTGGGAAAGGATATTCTGCCGTGAGGTCTGACAGC
>JAXCGZ010019536.1:30000-40000 GCA_037179515.1 Halocaridina rubra
ACAGTAGAACACCACCTTCAGGAGCTTCGGTTTCAATTGAAAAAAAAAAGGCTAGATGTGTGAGGTCTATGTTAGAACATTACCTTATGAACAAGGGCTTCAATAAGAGGAAAAATGCTAGAAGTCTGAGTTGCATTTAGAAAAATATCTTGTGAGCTAGGGCTTCATTAAGATTAAAAATGCTAGCTGTATGAAGTCTGTAGCAGAACAGCATCTTATGAAGGAAAGGCGGGATATGTCAGGTCTATGGTAGAACAGTATCTTATAAGCTAGGGCTTCAATAAGAGCGAAAATGCTAGATGCATGAGGTCCTTGGTAGAACAGAATCATATAAATTAGGGCTTCAATAACATCAAATATGCTAGAATCTAGATGCATGAAGCCTGGAGTAGAACCGTATCATATAAATTAAGGCTTTAGAAATGAGTACAAATGTTTGATGCGTAAAATGTATGGTAGAACAGCATCTTATGAATTAGGGCTTCAATAAGAGCAAAAAAAGATAAATGTGTGAGGCCTATGGTAGAACAGTATCTTATGAACTAGGGCTTTAATTACTAAAAACACTAGATGTATGAGATCTGTGGTTGTACAATTTCTTATGAACTAAGGTATTAATAAGAGCAAAATTGCTAGATTTGTGAGGTTTTTGGTAGATCAGTATCTTATGAACTAGGGCTCAAAAAGGATAAAAATGCTAGCTATGTGATGCCTGTAGTAGAACAGTATCTTGTGAACCAGGCTTCAAAAAAGGAATGCTCGTTCAACAGCATTCATTCTATACACCTTACAAGTAACTCGGTTCTATGGAGGTTACCACAGGTCAGTGACCCCTATGGAAAATATGAAAATGAGATTCAGGAAGTAATGGCTCTTGTTATAATTTTTTTTTTTTTTACGTTCGATCTTGAAGATGGCCAAATCTGCCTATATCAAAGCCCTGCTAGTGAGGAGAGTTTTTTTTTTTTTATGTGTAGCTCATTACAAATGCAGCTTAGATATATGGGGTCAATAATTGAATATTTTTTTTTCTCGTAATTTTGAGGGCAATAATAACGGCAGTTACAGTATATCCTTCTAGCAGCACTCAATACTGAATAGATAAATTAATCAATTAATAAGCAAATATATATATATATATATATATATATATATATATATATATATATATATATATATATATATATATATATATATATATATATATATAGATAGATAGATAGATAGATAGATAGATAGATAGATAGATAGATAGATAGATAGAGAAAAAGAGAAAGAAAGAAAGAGAAAATCTATCTATGGACAATAGATAAATGAGTAAATAAATAAATAAATACATAAATAAATAAATAATCAAATGTAAATAAAGGAACTCATGAAAAACGGGATCCTAAAACTGTTATCTTATGTAATCTCTGGTTAGATAAGGTTAGGTTATTATTTTAGTAAGTTGTACAGACAGTTTAATATATTGTGCAATGTCATGTCGCAATTCTTCTTCACTTCCTAGATGAATAAATCAATAGTATGATACACACACACAAGCAAACACACACATGGCAGGGGAGACTTGAAGAAAATAAAGCTAGGGTTGTAGGTAGACCTGATAAGAAACCTTGGAGTAGTTTGTGGTCCTGAGGATATTGTAAATATACACCAACTAGGTAAATATTCGAGGGAAGGAAAGCCGAGACCAACAAAAGTAACCTTTGAGAGAGGGGAAACATGTAGGGAAATATTGTTGAGAAAAAAAGTCTAAAAGACCTTCAAGAATTCAAAGAAGTGTTCATTAGATGATACAGAACACAGGAAGAGATGGGAAAGATCAAAAACTTTTTGCAAGAGGCAAGAAGGTTAAATGATGAAAGAAATGAAGAAGAGAAGAAAACTTTTCGTTACAGAGTTCTTCCAGACAAAGGGGAGATAAAGAAGATAATGACAGAAGATCAGGGGATGGGGCCTCATTAAGATTGTTATACACAAATGCTGATGGATTAGCTGGTAAGGCAGTAGAATTAAAAGATAGGATTCACAACAGTAAGGCAGATATAGTAGCAATTACAGAGACTAAGTTGAGTGAGGACATAAACAGTGTCACAGTTTTTCCTAAGGGCTTCAGAATACTAAGGGTTGAAAGATCTGAGAGGACTGGTGGAGGGATAGCACTGCTCATAAGTGAAAGGATTCAAGTTGAAGAAATAAACTTGGCTATAGAAAGTGAGTTCAAGGAATTTCTTGTTGCTTGCATAAATACTGGGTCAGAGAGCATTATAATAACTGTTGTATACAACCCACCAAGGAACCAAAATAGGCTTGAAGTTTATGAGGAAAGTCATATAGGTACTATTGAAGTCATAAACTCAGTTGTTAACATGGCACGGGGAAAAAAATGTAGGATTTTGATTATGGGAGACTTTAATCATGAAGAGATAGATTGGATAAATCTTGACCCACACAGTGGTGAGGACTCATTTGGGGCAAGATTCCTAGATTGTGTACAAGGGAATTTCCTACACCAACATGTAATGGAACCAACAAGGGCCAGGGGTGGGGATGAGCCATCACTACTTGATCTAGTGTTCACAGATAATGTGTTGGATATTGAAAAAATTGAGTATGAACCACCAATTGGAAAGAGTGACCATTGTGTGTTGTTGATGGAGTATATCATTGAAGATATTCTTCCTGAGAGTAGAGGCACTGAGGACATGAGAAGGAACTATCGGAAAGGAGATTACATCAAAATGAATGAGCTTTTTGCAGTTATTGACTGGAGAACCTTATTTTACAACAAATCTGTACAAGAAATGTATGACATCTTTTGTGAGAAATATGGGAAGATAGTAGATTGCTGCATACCTGTCACCAAAGTAGGTGTTATTCATGCCAGAGAGAAATGGTTCGATAATGGGTGTAAAAGAGCTAAGGAGTGGAGAGACAAATGCTGGAAAAGGTATAGGAGGAGAAAAAACATAAATGCCTGGCAAACCTACAAAAGAGCAAGAAATGACTGCCTAAGTAAAAGGAGAGAGGCAGAGAGAGACTATGAGAGGGACATCACCAGGAAGGCTAAAGAAAATCCCAAGCTTTTCCACAGCTTTATCAGAGGAAAACTGAAGGTAAAAGAACAGGTTTTAAGGCTAAAGAGAGCAGATGGAAGCATCACTGAGACGGATGAAAAGATCTGCAAAGAATTGAACAAGGAGTTTAAGTCAGTATTTACATTAGAAAATACCCCACCCCCTCAGATTGCAGTGATAGAAGCTCAAGGGCCAGCATTAGAGAACATCAACCTTACAGCCACAGAGGTATGCAAAGCGCTGATGGATTTAGATGTTCATAAAGCTACAGGTCCCGATGACATATCCCCTCATGTGCTTAAAAATGCGCAAACACAATATCAGTGGCACTAAGTATCATATTTAAGGAGTCACTGGAGTCGGGGGAGATTCCAAGATGCTGGAAACAAGCAAATGTGATACCTATCTTCAAAAAGGGAAGGAGGGATACGACTCTGAACTATAGACCAGTTTCCTTGACCAGCATAGTTTGCAAAGTTATGGAGAAACTACTAAGGAAACATATCTCTCTTCACTTGGAATCCTTCAACTTTTTGTCAGTGAGGCAACATGGCTTCAGAGAAGGTAGATCAACAGTAACAAACTTATTAGAATTTTATGATGAGGTAAGCCAAATCTTACAGGAAAGAGAGGGCTGGGCAGATTGCATATTCCTAGACTTCCAGAAAGCGCTTGACACTGTTCCACATGGGAGACTTATTAGGAAGCTGCAATCAAAGGCTAGAATAAGTGGAAATGTTTTAGAATGGATAAAAACTTATTTAGAAGGAAGGGAACAGAGGGTTAGAGTAAGACACTCAGTGTCTGAATGGAGAAGAGTTAGTAGTGGAGTTCCACAGGGTTCAGTTTTAGGGCCACTTTTGTTCCTTGTATATGTAAATGACCTACCAGAGTCTGTAAATTCATTCATGAATATGTTTGCAGATGATGCAAAGATTGTGAAGAAAATAAAAAACGAGAACAATGGTAGAGAACTTCAGGAGGATCTAAATAATCTGCATGAGTGGTCAGAAAAGTGGCTAATGAAATTCAATACTTCAAAATGTAAGGTAATGAGAATGGGTACAAGTGCAAGAAGGCCCAAGCTTGACTACTCGGTGGCTGGAGTACAACTTCAAGAGACAGAAAATGAGAGAGATCTAGGAGTAAACATACTGGCAGATTTGTCTCCAGAAATACATATAAATGGCATAGTAAGGGCAGCATATGCATTCTTATCAAATGTAAGGGTAGCCTTCAGGCACATGGACAAGGAAATGTTCAGAAATGTTTATGTAACCTATGTGAGGCCAAAACTCGAATATGCAGCCCCCTTTTGGAATCCACACTTGAAAAAGCACATAGCTAAGCTTGAAAAAGTTCAAAGACATGCCACGAAACTAGTGCCAGAAATACGCAATCTCAGTTATGATGAGAGGCTGAGGGAATTAGACTTACCATCACTCGAAGCTAGAAGAGTGAGGGGGGATATGGTGACAGTCTTTAAATTCCTTCATGGTTATGATAGAGTGGATAGGGATCGATATTTTGATATGGCTGGCTCTAGAACTAGAGGTCATAGTTTGAAGCTTCGAAAGAAAACTTCTTTGCCGGATGTAGGGAAATACTTTTTCAGTGTAAGAGTAGTTGATAATTGGAATTGGCTAAGCGAGGAGGTAGTTAATGCTATCTCAATGCATAGTTTTAAGGACAGGTATGATAAGTATCACTAAGTCTAAAATGGAAGCGATGAGGAGACGGGAAGATACGAGCTTTGGGCTCTTTCCCGTAAACACAATTAGGTAACCACAATTAGGTAATCACATACACACAAACACACACACACACACACACACACACACACACACACACACACACACACACACACACACATACACACATATGTATACAACCCACCAAGGAACCAAAATAGGCTTGAAGTTTATGAGGAAAGTCATATAGGTACTATTGAAGTCATAAACACAGTTGTTAACATGGCACGGGGAAAAAAATGTAGGATTTTGATTATGGGAGACTTTAATCATAAAGAGATAGATTGGATAAATCTTGACCCACACAGTGGTGAGGACTCATTCGGGGCAAGATTCCTAGATTGCATACAAGGGAATTTCCTACACCAACATGTAATGGAACCAACAAGGGCCAGGGGTGGGGATGAGCCATCACTACTTGATCTAGTGTTCACAGATAATGTGTTGGATATTGAAAATATTGAGTATGAACCACCAATTGGAAAGAGTGACCACTGTGTGTTGTTGATGGAGTATATCATTGAAGATATTCTTCCTGAGAGTAGAGGCACTGAGGACATGAGGAGGAACTATCAGAAAGGAGATTACATCAAAATGAATGAGCTTTTTGCAGTTATTGACTGGAGAACCTTATTTTACAACAAATCTGTACAAGAAATGTATGACATCTTTTGTGAGAAATATGGGAAGATAGTAGATTGCTGCATACCTGTCACCAAAGTAGGTGTAATTCATGCCAGAGAGAAATGGTTCGATAATGGGTGTAAAAGAGCTAAGGAGTGGAGAGACAAATGCTGGAAAAGGTATAGGAGGAGAAAAAACATAAATGCCTGGTAAACCTACAAAAGAGCAAGAAATGACTACCTAAGTAAAAGGAGAGAGGCAGAGAGAGATTATGTGAGGGACATCACCAGGAAGGCTAAAGAAAATCCCGAGCTTTTCCACAGCTTTATCAGAGGAAAACTGAAGGTAAAAGAACAGGTTTTAAGGCTAAAGAGAGCGGATGGAAGCATCACTGAGACGGATGAAGAGATCTGCAAAGAATTGAACAAGGAGTTTAAGTCAGTATTTACAGTAGAAAATACCCCACCCCCTCAGATTGCAGTGATAGAAGCTCAAGGGCCGGTATTAGAGAACATCAACCTTACAGCCACAGAGGTATGCAAAGCGCTGATGGATTTAGATGTTCATAAAGCTACAGGTCCCGATGACATATCCCCTCATGTGCTTAAAAAATGCGCAAACACAATATCAGTGGCACTAAGTATCATATTTAAGGAGTCACTGGAGTCGGGGGAGATTCCAAGATGCTGGAAACAAGCAAATGTGATACCTATCTTCAAAAAGGGAAGGAGGGATACGACTCTGAGCTATAGACCTGTTTCCTTGACCAGCATAGTTTGCAAAGTTATGGAGAAACTACTAAGGAAACATATCTCTCTTCACTTGGAATCCTTCAACTTTTTGTCAGTGAGGCAACATGGCTTCAGAGAAGGTAGATCAACAGTAACAAACTTATTAGAATTTTATGATGAGGTAAGCCAAATCTTACAGGAAAGAGAGGGCTGGGCAGATTGCATATTCCTAGACTTCCAGAAAGCGTTTGACACTGTTCCACATGGGAGACTTATTAGGAAGCTGCAATCAATGGCTAGAATAGGTGGAAATGTTTTGGAAAGGATAAAAACTTACTTAGAAGGAAGGGAACAGAGGGTTAGAGTAAGACACTCAGTGTCTGAATGGAGAAGAGTTAGTAGTGGAGTTCCACAGGGTTCAGTTTTAGGGCCACTTTTGTTCCTTGTATATGTAAATGACTTACCAGAGTCTGTAAATTCATTCATGAATATGTTTTTTTTTTTTTTTTTTAAGAGTGTGACACCGGGACAGGCAGAAACTGCCCTCATCGACAAAGGCCCGGACACGAGAAAATACCTAGACGAAGGAAAAGAAAAAGTTAAGGGCAAGGCAGAGATGAGGTAATGTCACACAAAGGAAAACGACAGACAGAAAAAACAGTCAAAGTAGAGAGGACCCAGAGATATGGAGGACTAGGCTCTGAGATGACTATAGATCTGCTTTTTGAAGGATGAAAGGTCATAAGAACTAGGAAAGACGGAAGGAGGAAGAGAGTTCCAGAGTCTGGTGCAGATGATGCAAAGATTGTGAAGAAAGTAAAAAACGAGAACAATGGTAGAGAACTTCAGAAGGATCTAAATAATCTGCATGAGTGGTCAGAAAAGTGGCTAATGAAATTCAATACTTCAAAATGTAAGGTAATGAGAATGGGTACAAGTGCAAGAAGGCCCAAGCTTGACTACTCGGTGGCTGGAGTACAACTTCAAGAGACAGAAAATGAGAGAGATCTAGGAGTAAACATACTGGCAAATTTGTCTCCAGAAATACATATAAATGGCATAGTAAGGGCAGCATATGCATTCTTATCAAATGTAAGGGTAGCCTTCAGGCACATGGACAAGGAAATGTTCAGAAATATTTATGTAACCTATGTGAGGCCAAAACTCGAATATGCAGCCCCCTTTTGGAATCCGCACTTGAAAAAGCACATAGCTAAGCTTGAAAAAGTTCAAAGACATGCCACGAAACTAGTGCCAGAAATACGCAATCTCAGTTATGATGAGAGGCTGAGGGAATTAGACTTACCATCACTCGAAGCTAGAAGAGTGAGGGGGGATATGGTGACAGTCTTTAAATTCCTTCATGGTTATGATAGAGTGGATAGGGATCGATATTTTGATATGGCTGGCTCTAGAACTAGAGGTCATAGTTTGAAGCTTCGTAAGAAAACTTCTTCGCAGGATGTAAGGAAATACTTTTTCAGTGTAAGAGTAGTTGATAATTGGAATTCGCTAAGCGAGGAGGTAGTTAATGCTATCTCAATGCATAGTTTTAAGGACAGGTATGATAAGTATCACTAAGTCTAAAATGGAAGCGATGAGGAGACGGGAAGATACGAGCTTTGGGCTCTTTCCCGTAAACACAATTAGGTAATCACAATTGGGTAATCACACACACACATATATATATATATATATATATATATATATATATATATATATATATATATATATATATATATATATATATATATATATATATATACAGAGAGAGAGAGAGAGAGAGAGAGAGAGAGAGAGAGAGAGAGAGAGAGAGAGAGAGAGAGAGAGCCATAAATAGGGAGAAATATAAATGAAAAATAAGTAAATACAATCTTTCCCTTCCATCCCTTTCTCTTGACCAGTGCGAAAGGGGCATAGCAACATGATCTATCCCACTCCCTCCACCCACCCTTATCATGGAGGATTGGAAGGTCGGGGGGGGGGGGGAGAGAAAGGAGAATCTTCTGTCGAAGTTTCTGCGTAAACTTGTCCTAACACCTTTATGGCGACTTTAGTTAATATTATTATTATTATTATTATTATTATTATTATTATTATTATAATTATTATTATTATTATTATTATTATTATTATTATTATTATTATTATCAATATTATTTTATGCATATATATATATATATATATATATATATATATATATATATATATATATATATATATATATATATATATATATATATATATATATATATATATATATATATATATATATATACACACGCACACACACACACAGAAAGATCTGAGAGGACTGGTGGAGGGATAGCACTGCTCATAAGTGAGAGGATTCAAGTTGAAGAAATAAACTTGGCTATAGAAAGTGAGTTCAGGGAATTTCTTGTTGCTCGCATAAATACTGGGTCAGAGAGCATTATAATAACTGTTGTATACAACCCACCAAGGAACCAAAATAGGCTTGAAATTTATGAAGAAAGTCATATAGGTACGATTGAAGTCATAAACTCAGTTGTTAACATGGCGCGGGAGAAAAAATGTAGGATTTTGATTATGGGAGACTTTAATCATGAAGAGATAGATTGGATAAATCTTGACCCACACAGTGGTGAGGACTCATTTGGGGCAAGATTCCTAGATTGCGTACAAGGGAATTTCCTACACCAACATGTAATGGAACCAACAAGAGCCAGGGGTGGGGATGAGCCATCACTACTTGATCTGGTGTTCACAGATAATGTGTTGGATATTGAAAATATTGAGTATGAACCACCAATTGGAAAGAGTGACCACTGTGTGTTGTTGATGGAGTATATCATTGAAGACATTCTTCCTGAGAGTAGAGGCACTGAGGACATGAGGAGGAACTATCCGAAAGGAGATTACATCAAAATGAATGAGCTTTTTGCAGTTATTGACTGGAGAACCTTATTTTACAACAAATCTGTACAAGAAATGTATGACATCTTTTGTGAGAAATATGGGAAGATAGTAGATTGCTGCATACCTGTCACCAAAGTAGGTGTTATTCATGCCAGAGAGAAATGGTTCGATAATGGGTGTAAAAGAGCTAAGGAGTGGAGAGACAAATGCTGGAAAAGGTATAGGAGGAGAAAAAACATAAATGCCTGGCAAACCTACAAAAGAGCAAGAAATGACTACCTAAGTAAAAGGAGAGAGGCAGAGAGAGATTATGACACTAAGTATCATATTTAAGGAGTCACTGGAGTCGGGGGAGATTCCAAGATGCTGGAAACAAGCAAATGTGATACCTATCTTCAAAAAGGGAAGGAGGGATACGGCTCTGAACTATAGACCAGTTTCCTTGACCAGCATAGTTTGCAAACTTATGGAGAAACTACTAAGGAAACATATCTCTCTTCACTTGGAATCCTTCAACTTTTTGTCAGTGAGGCAACATGGCTTCAGAGAAGGAAGATCAACAGTAACAAACTTATTAGAATTTTATGATGAGGTAAGCCAAATCTTACAGGAAAGAGAGGGCTGGGCAGATTGCATATTCCTAGACTTCCAGAAAACGTTTGACACTGTTCCACATGGGAGACTTATTAGGAAGCTGCAATCAATGGCTAGAATAGGTGGAAATGTCTTGGAATGGATAAAAACTTACTTAGAAGGAAGGGAACAGAGGGTTAGAGTAAGACACTCAGTGTCTGAATGGAGAAGAGTTAGTAGTGGAGTTCCACAGGGTTCAGTTTTAGGGCCACTTTTGTTCCTTGTATATGTAAATGACCTACCAGAGTCTGTAAATTCATTCATG
Organism: Halocaridina rubra; assembly: GCA_037179515.1. Taxonomy (NCBI): domain Eukaryota; kingdom Metazoa; phylum Arthropoda; class Malacostraca; order Decapoda; family Atyidae; genus Halocaridina; species Halocaridina rubra. Next base: position 39,986 of record JAXCGZ010019536.1, read on the forward strand.
AATATGTTTGCAGAT
>JAXCGZ010019536.1:42500-48421 GCA_037179515.1 Halocaridina rubra
TAGCTATGTGCTTTTTCAAGTGCGGATTCCAAAAGGGGGCTGCATATTCGAGTTTTGGCCTCACATAGGTTACATAAATATTTCTGAACATTTCCTTGTCCATGTGCCTGAAGGCTACCCTTACATTTGATAAGAATGCATATGCTGCCCTTACTACGCCATTTATATGTATTTCTGGAGACAAATCTGCCAGTATGTTTACTCCTAGATCTCTCTCATTTTCTGTCTCTTGATGTTGTACTCCAGCCACCGAGTAGTCAAGCTTGGGCCTTCTTGCACTTGTACCCATTCTCATTACCTTACATTTTGAGGTATTGAATTTCATTAGCCACTTTTCTGACCACTCATGCAGATTATTTAGATCCTCCTGAAGTTCTCTACCATTGTTCTCGTTTTTTACTTTCTTCACAATCTTTGCATCATCTGCAAACATATTCATGAATGAATTTACACACTCTGGTAGGTCATTTACATATACAAGGAACAAAAGTGGCCCTAAAACTGAACCCTGTGGAACTCCACTACTAACTCTTCTCCATTCAGACACTGAGTGTCTTACTCTAACCCTCTGTTCCCTTCCTTCTAAGTAAGTTTTTATCCATTCCAAGACATTTCCACCTATTCTAGCCATTGATTGTAGCTTCCTAATAAGTCTCCCATGTGGAACAGTGTCAAACGCTTTCTGGAAGTCTAGGAATATGCAATCTGCCCAGCCCTCTCTTTCCTGTAAGATTTGGCTTACCTCATCATAAAATTCTAATAAGTTTGTTACTGTTGATCTTCCTTCTCTGAAGCCATGTTGCCTCACTGACAAAAAGTTGAAGGATTCCAAGTGAAGAGAGATATGTTTCCTTAGTAGTTTCTCCATAAGTGCAAACTATGCTGGTCAAGGAAACTGGTCTATAGTTCAGAGCCGTATCCCTCCTTCCCTTTTTGAAGATAGGTATCACATTTGCTTGTTTCCAGCATCTTGGAATCTCCCCCGACTCCAGTGACTCCTTAAATATGATACTTAGTGCCACTGATATTGTGTTTGCGCATTTTTTAAGCACATGAGGGGATATGTCATCAGGACCTGTAGCTTTATGAACATCTAAATCCATCAGTGCTTTGCATACCTCTGTGGCTGTAAGGTTGATGTTCTCTAATACCGGCCCTTGAGCTTCTATCACTGCAATCTGAGGGGGTGGGGTATTTTCTACTGTAAATACTGACTGAAACTCCTTGTTCAATTCTTTGCAGATCTCTTCGTCCGTCTCAGTGATGCTTCCATCCGCTCTCTTTAGCCTTAAAACCTGTTCTTTTACCTTCAGTTTTCCTCTGATAAAGCTGTGGAAAAGCTTGGGATTTTCTTTAGCCTTCCTGGTGATGTCCCTCTCATAATCTCTCTCTGCCTCTCTCCTTTTACTTAGGTAGTCATTTCTTGCTCTTTTGTAGGTTTGCCAGGCATTTATGTTTTTTCTCCTCCTATACCTTTTCCAGCATTTGTCTCTCCACTCCTTAGCTCTTTTACACCCATTATCGAACCATTTCTCTCTGGCATGAATTACACCTACTTTGGTGACAGGTATGCAGCAATCTACTATCTTCCCATATTTCTCACAAAAGATGTCATACATTTCTTGTACAGATTTGTTGTAAAATAAGGTTCTCCAGTCAATAACTGCAAAAAGCTCATTCATTTTGATGTAATCTCCTTTCGGATAGTTCCTTCTCATGTCCTCAGTGCCTCTACTCTCAGGAAGAATGTCTTCAATGATATACTCCATCAACAACACACAGTGGTCACTCTTTCCAATTGGTGGTTCATACTCAATATTTTCAATATCCAACACATTATCTGTGAACACTAGATCAAGTAGTGATGGCTCATCCCCACCCCTGGCTCTTGTTGGTTCCATTACATGTTGGTGTAGGAAATTCCCTTGTACGCAATCTAGGAATCTTGCCCCAATTGAGTCCTCACCACTGTGTGGGTCAAGATTTATCCAATCTATCTCTTTATGATTAAAGTCTCCCATAATCAAAATCCTAAATTTTTTCTCCCGCGCCATGTTAACAACTGAGTTTATGACTTCAATCGTACCTATATGACTTTCCTCATAAATTTCAAGCCTATTTTGGTTCCTTGGTGGGTTGTATACAACAGTTATTATAATGCTCTCTGACCCAGTATTTATGCGAGCAACAAGAAATTCCCTGAACTCACTTTCTATAGCCAAGTTTATTTCTTCAACTTGAATCCTCTCACTTATGAGCAGTGCTATCCCTCCACCAGTCCTCTCAGATCTTTCGACCCTTAGTATTCTGAAGCCCTTAGGAAAAACTGTGACACTGTTTATGTCCTCACTCAACTTAGTCTCTGTAATTGCTACTATATCTGCCTTACTGTTGTGAATCCTATCTTTTAATTCTACTGCCTTACCAGCTAATCCATCAGCATTTGTGTATAACAATCTTAATGAGGCCCCATCCCCTGATCTTCTGTCATTATCTTCTTTATCTCCCCTTTGTCTGGAAGTATTCTGTAACGAAAATTTTTCTTCTCTTCTTCATTTCTTTCATCATTTACCCTTCTTGCCTCTTGCAACAAGTTTTTGATCTTTCCCATCTCTTCCTGTGTTCTGTATCGTCTAATGAACACTTCTTTGCATTCTTGAAGGTCTTTTAGACTTTTTTTTCTCAACAATATTTCCCTACATGTGTGTGTGTGTGTGTGTGTGTGTGTGTGTGTGTGTGTGTGTGTGTGTGTGTGTAATTACCTAATTGTGCTCGCGGGAAAGAGCCCAAAGCTCGTAACTTCCCATCTCCTGATCTGTTCCATTTTGTACTTAGTGATTACTTATCATACCTGTCCTTAAAACTATGGATTGAGATAGCATTAACTACCTCCTCGCTTAGCCAATTCCAATTATCAACTACTCTTACACTGAAAAAGTATTTCCTTACATCCTGCAAAGAAGTTTTCTTACGAAGCTTCAAACTATGACCTCTAGTTCTAGTGCCAGCCTTATCAAAATGTCGATCCCTATCCACTCTTTCATAACCATGAAGGAATTTAAAGACTGTCACTATATCCCTTCCTTCTTCTAGCTTCGAGTGATGGTAAGTTTAATTCCCTCAGCCTCTCATCATAACTGAGACTGCGTATTTCTGGCACCAGTTTCCTGGCATGTCCTCGAACTTTTTCCAGCTTAAATACGTACTTTTTCAAGTATGGATTCCAAAAGGGGCTGCATATTCAAGTTTTGGCCTCACATAGGTTACATAAATATTTATGAACATCTCCTTGTCAATGTACATGAAGGCTACCCTTACATTTGCTAAGAAAGCATATGCTGCACTTACTATGCCATTTATAAGCATTTCTAGGGACAAATCGACCAGTATGTTTACTCCTCGATCTCTCTCATTCTCTGTCTCTTGAAGTTGTACTCCAGCCACCGAGTAGTGAAGCTTGGGCCTTTATGTACTTGTACCCATTCTCATTACCTTACATTTTAAAGTATTGAATTTCATTAGCCACTTTTCTGACCAGTCATGCAGAATATTTATATCTTACTTTCTTCACAATCTTTGTACCTTCTGCAAATATATTCATGAATGAATTTACAGATTCTGATAGGTCATTTACATATACTAGTTACAAAAGTGGCCCTTTTTAGTATGTTTTTATCCATTTCAAGACATTTCCACCTATTCTATCCATTGCTTGTAGCTTCTTAATAAGTCTCAAGTGTGGGACAGTGCCAAATGCTTTCTGGAAGTCAGGGCAGCCCTCTCTTTCCTGTAAGGTTTGGCTTACCTCATCAAAAACTTCTAATGAATTTGTTACTGCTGATCAACCTTCTCTGAAGCAAGTTGTCTCACTGACAAAAAGTTGAAGGATTCCAAATGAAGAGAGATATGTTTCCTTAGTAGTTTCTCCATAACTTTGCAAACTATGTTGGTCAAGGAAACAGGTCTATAGTTTAGAGCCATATCCTTCCTTCCCTTTTTGAAGAAAGGTATCACGTTTGCTTGTTTCCAGCATCTTGGAATATCCCCTGATGCCAGCAACCTTTTAATCATGATACTTAGTGCCACTGATATTGAATTTGTGCATTTCTTATGCACATGAGGGGATATATAATCAGGACCTGTAGTTTTATGGACATCTAACTCCATCAGCACTTTGCATACCTCTGTGGCTGAAAGGTTGATGTTCTCTAATCCTGGCCCATGAGCTTCTATCTCTGCAGTATGAGGGGGTGGGGCATTTTCTACTGTAAATACTGACTGAAACTCCTTGTTCAATTCTTTGGAGATCTCTTCATCCATCTCAGTGAGGCTTCCATCCACACTCTTGAGCTTTAGAACCTGTTATTTTACCTTCAGCTTTCCTCTGATAAAGCTGTGGAAAAGTTTAGGATTGTCTTTAGCCTTCCTGGTGAGGTTCCTTTCATACTGTGTGTGTGTGTGTTTGTGTGTGTGTGCTCGCGTTTATGTGAGTGTAAGTTTGTTTGCGTAATTTATATGCTTTTGTCTTGCTTTTTGTGTGTATATTTGTATTTGTCTTGAACGTTTGACTGCGTGTGTATCTGTATGAGTTTGTATGTGCATTTTTATGATTATATGTTTGTCTAGCTCTGTGTGCATGTACATGTTTGTATGTATTTATATCTTGATGCTGTGATTGTGTGTGTATGCATATGCCTAAATTGCATTTACCTCGTTGTGGTCACTGGAAAGAGTTCTTTGCCTGTAACATTCCGTCTCCTGTGCAATTTTGTTTTCACTTACTAATACTTATTCATAAAACTATGAATGCATTTAGCCCTTACTGTTTCTTCACTAAGCGAATTGCAATTCTCCATTTCCCTTATTCAACTAGTGTGCATTATATTGTCAGAGCTGTCCTCATGGAACCTTGTGTGTAGTAAATAATGCTTGAATTTTTATTCTATCGATCAGAACTACAATGGTACAGGTGTTGGAAATAACAAAGTATCTTAAAATCTCTGAGTCAGTTCGGCCCTAGTTTTTGTTTCACAAAAATTGCACAGGTACTCATTTGGGTTAACAAACTGAAAGACTGAACTCTAATGGAAATAGATATAACTAAATCACTGCAAAAATTGTCCATGAACAACCTTAGAGTCTGATCTGAACATTTTTCTGGAGGAGTAAAAACAGCATTCCAACAGCCGTGCCTAAGGCATCACGTCCTTCAATACCTAGGCCAAGACCGGCCACAAATCAAAAAGTAGAGACCGATTTTCAGTCAAGGTAGAGAGGAAATGAACTAGATGCTCTTGAAAGCATGGATATTGATGAAGGGAATGAAGAAGCACAATTAATATATTGGAGTTGGCAAGAATTGAGATGCATGGTGCTGAGAGGAATTACTTTAAAGCTTAAAGTCACGAAGAACTAATTATCTCTTTATATCTTCAAGCACGACAATTAAATGTTTTTGTTCTATGTAGGACTGGCAGATTATGCGGCACTTATGATTCTCTTTTGACTTGTTTGGACCAGCAGCTGAAAAACTAATATTCACTGTATATAATACAAACCCAGAAGAGGTTATAGATTCTAGTCCAGTGCTTTGTTTAAAAAGCTCTCTAGCAGTTGACCAAGAATTTTTCTTATCTTTGTTTGTGAACATTGTGGATTTTATAGACTACATAGCTTTCAGAGCAGGAATATTGATTTCCCATTTCTCAAGGATCTTTATTACTTTAGTAAACTCCCTGCATCCATTTCATCGACCGCTCCCGATCTGGGCAATTAGATATACCTTTAAGAAAACTATGCCTTCATGCATTGTCACCTACTATATTAAAATTCCTAGATCCAGACCGGGCAATATCCACAGCATCTCAACATTCATCCTCGACTATTGCTGCTCTTTCCACAGCATGAGAACCTTCTAAGTC
>JAXCGZ010019537.1:0-2500 GCA_037179515.1 Halocaridina rubra
GGTATGAATAGGTTAATGCTTATTAGAAAAATCATAAAAAGAAAAACAGAATAAATAAGTAGAGTAGAATAGAATAGGTTAGACATGCTGAAAATACAATTCAAAAATGGAGCTGCCTCGTGTGTGCCAGTAGGCATGTTGCAGTGTCCTCTATTCTTATGTTCTTATGTTCTTATAATGAAAGTCCTAATAGTTTGTTGTTAAGCCATGAATAATTGTTTTAATCTCTTGAATCCGGGAAAATTCATCATCAGGGCCTGATAATTAGTCTAAATGATCATAGCTGTTAATAAGCTCTGTTGAAAAAACAATATATTGACATACCAGTGATTACATATATCCAGAAATTTATATCATGATTGTATTTACCATCAGTTTATTTCTGAGAGTACTTATATATGTATGTATAAATACATTATATGCAATCGCATATCACTCTCTCTCTCTCTCTCTCTCTCTCTCTCTCTCTCTCTCTCTCTCTCTCTCTCTCTCTCTCTCTCTCTCTCTCTCTCTCTCTCTCTCTCTCTCTATATATATATATATATATATATATATATATATATATATATATATATATATATATATATATATATATATATATATATATATATATATACACACAAACGCATACACACAAACGCATACACACACACATACACACTGACAACACACACACACACACACACACACACACACACACTGGGAGTCTAAGGATAAGAACCATTTGTTACATAGAACAAATAATAACAAAAAGAATAGCCACAAGAAGGGTAAAGCTAGAGAAAGTTTAAAAGTATATTATACAAATAGCCGTAGTTTAGGTAACAAGATAGAAGAACTGAGAGCCATAGTATGTAGTGAGAGACCGGATATAATATGCATTAGTGAAAGTTGGATTAATTTAGAAAGCAAACACCTTAAAGCTGAGTACATAATTACAGGATATAAACTTTATAATGCTGATCACAGTGCAGATAGAAGAGGGAGAGGGGTAATTATGTATATTAAAGATAGCCTCAGAAGCTTCATTAAGTCTGGAATTAAGACAAATCTAAATTCAGAAACCTTATGGGTTGAAATTAAAAATAATATAGAAAGTCTAGTTGTAGGAGTAGTCTACAGACCACCTGATCTAGATAATATAGAGTCGCAAGTTATATACGATGAAATTTCTAAAGTTACCAGGTCAAATAGAGTTTGCATTGTAGGCGATTTTAATTTTAGACATATTAACTGGGAAACCATAACAGGTGATAGTAGCTCTAAGGAGTTTTTGGAAGTAGTAGAAGACAATTTCCTTTCTCAGCATGTACTTGAAGCAACACGGGGGGTGAATACACTAGATTTAGTTCTTAGTAATAGAGAGAATATGGTTACAAATTTAGAAGTTGGTGAAAAATTGGGCAACAGTGACCATGATTCCATTAGATTTAACATAATTTTCAAGGAAACTATAAAGGAAAATAAGAATATTGTTCCAAACTTTAGAGCAGGAGATTTTGAGGGCTTAAAAACTAAATTATCTAAGGGATTTCTGGGGTACAGATGTGGGTAGTTAATCCAGCATGTCAGGTCGCAGGTAGCGGATTACCCCGAAATTTGAATACCACATGCCAAGGATTATCACAAGATAAGATCAATACATTAAATTCTCTCACAGAAAAGAACAGCAGTCCGTCAGTTAATATAAATTTGGATGAGGAATATAACAATTTTGTCATGACTCTTAAGAATAGTCAGAGAGACTATATTCCCATGAAACATTGCAGATCAAGAAAAAATGACCCTAAATGGATGAACAATAGAATAAAGAATCTTATAGGTATTAAAAGAGGAATATACAGGAAACTAAAAAGAGGCGAAGAGCATGTGAGGCAGCAATATATACAGTTAAACAGGGAAGTTAAAAAGATAGTTAGGGAGTCGAAAAGAAAATACGAAGTTAGAATAGCAGGAGAAACTAAAGAAAATCCTAAAGGGTTTTATCAACATTATCAAACAAAATTTAAGGAAAAAGTCGGACCAATTGAAGTAGCCAATGGCCATATCACAGATGACGATAAAGTGATGTGTGCATGTTTAAATGATTATTTCTTATCTGTATTTACCAATGAAAACTTGGAAAATATTCCGGAAGTAGAATCCATTTACAGAGACAGTCCCGATAGAATACTTAGTTCAATAAATATTACGAGAGAGGAGGTAATAAAAGAAATAGATAAATTAAAGGCTCATAAATCTCCGGGACCTGATGGAATATATGCTAGAATATTAAAGGAATGCAAGGAAGAGCTTAGTTGTCCACTAACTGCATTATTTAATAATTCAATAAAATTAGGATCGGTACCCATGGAGTGGAAATTGGCAGATGTGGTACCAATATTTAAAAAAGGAGAACGAGTTAAAAAGAATAATTATAGGCCGGTAAGTTTAACGTCAACAGTGGGTAAGATTCTAGAATCCATAATTGCAAATAAAATAAGGGCACATCTAGAATTAC
>JAXCGZ010019537.1:7500-12500 GCA_037179515.1 Halocaridina rubra
TACTAATCTCCACACCACACCTATGAGACGCAGTTGCTGCCTTGGCAGTGGGATTGGAATGCAACTCATCAAAGCAAATATGGAAGTAGTAGTGATAGGAAAGAGAAAGGGATAATACTTTGTGGCAAAGAGATATAGAGTCCAGATTAAAAGTAAGTTAAGGGTCATTGATGAGTCTGATTTCCTTAGTTTTAACCCTATCAAGGTAATAATTATATGAAGAAGCATTCTAAGCAGAAATAAATAACACCTTTGCAGATTTTAGGTAACTGGAAAGGTGAAAAGTAATGACAAAAACGAAACAGAAGTCTCAATTTTTATGGATGCAAATTTAGAATTTTGGATTATGTGTCTCCTCTAAAACAAGTAAGAGGCTATCTGGATTCTTAGCATGTTAATAGAATTAAGAGCGTAAATTCCTTTAGCTTCGAAAATAGTAAGGCTCTCAGGGGAAGGAGAAGAAAAAGAGATAGCCAAAAACTGTCTTGGAGGAATTAAATTTAATTACATTTTGGGTTACCCACTCAAATAGCCTCTGAAATTGGCACTGAGATTAAAAAAAAGAGTGATATGGGGCTGTTTATTAGCAGCAGATAAAGGTTGTGAAGAAAAGGAAGAGAAAGAATGAAAGAAAGAATCGTCGGCAAAGGCATGGAGAAAAGAGGAGGAAGGGGACTGGAGAATTTCGTTGATGAAGGAAAAGAAACAGATTGAATGAAAGAAAAGAGTCCTGTGGAATACCAATGATAATCGGGAATGAGATAGATGCTGCGCCGTCAACAACCACAGATATAAAATGGTCAGAAAGAAAATTGGAATCAGAAAAGGGAGAACAGCATTAAGGCCATATGCAGGGAGCCAACAAAGCCATGTGCCAGACAATGTCAAAAGCCTAGACATATAATTTGCAACGACAAAGGTTTCCCCATAGTTCAACGGAAATGATGACCATACATGGGTAAGAAAGGACAGAAAGTCACTAGTGGATCTTGCCTTCCAGAAACTGTACTGGTGACTGGAGATAAGTGCATTAGATTCAAGATCTTTCAAGAAGAGACAAATGAGCAAAGTTGTGAATACTTTAGTGATAGCAGAGATTAGGACAATAGGCTGGTAGTTGGAAAGAATATAGTGGTCATCCTTTATAGGAACAGGTTGTACTAGAGAATGCTTCCTAGATGAAGGATAGATACTGATTGAGAGAATGAGGTGAAAAAGACATCAAAGTACTGGAGCCAGTTCATCTGCAAACTCCTTAAGGATATTTGGTGGGTAGCAAAATGAGAGTCAAAGAGAATGAGTTTGCCAGTGGGAGAGCAAGATAGAGAACACCATAACGAATGAGAGAGAGAAAGCTTGAGTTACGAACGTTTTTGGAGAGGTTTTCGGCTAAGAACCAGAAACATTTATCAGTTGGAGAGAAGTTAAGGTCATCAACTTTCTTTTTTAAAAAGGAAGCTGTGGACCTTCGACTATGAGCATTGCAGTGATTCCTACCTGTAATAAAAGCTGAGTAAGTTAAATCAAAAGGCGATGATTGATGCAAACAGTTTGCCCAATTCTAGCCCTGATTAGCCATAAAGCAAGAACTTTCGAACAAAGGATTATATACATACATACATATACATGACCCCATTCCCCTTGTAAAGGACGTGGCCTAGCCAACACACATGTATTCACCACTATCCACACATACTTCATCTACTCCTCTTAGCTCCTTGGGGATAAAGGTTTGTCACATTTCCCCCCTTGCACCTTGGTTTGTTCATCCTAAGGGTAGGCAGGCAAGGATATTCTATAATGATGCCCGACATCTGCAGCTGGTTTACCCCGACTGCTTCATCACATGTCAAGACCCCTCATAACCGTCCATCACAGTTCACTGAGTTAGCAGGTGCGAGAATTCCCTTTGGCTCATGTCACCTATGCACATTCTTCCTCCACTCATTCCTATCTATTGCACATGCTCTTCCCTGCTCCACTGTCATTCCATGTGCATTCAATACCCATTCCATGCCATCAATCCGTTTTATTCTAGAGTTTCCTTTTGTCCCAACTCCGATCACTTCTGCACTTCACGCTCTCTATGGTATTCGTTCATCACTCATCTTTTCTATGTGTCCCAAACCAACTCAGTACTCTCTGATCTAAGCTCTCCAACAGCTTCCTTTTAATACCCGTTCTCTGTCTGACATCCTCATTTTATACTCGATATATTCTAGATGCAACTGTCATACTTTTCAAACACCTCCTCTTCATCACATTCAAATTGTTCCTTTCATCCTTTCTTGCATTCCAAGTCTATGCTCCATTCAAACCTGTTGGAACAATCACACCTTCATATATCCTTCTATTTGCATTCATTCCCAAATACATATTTTGCATTATACTTTTCAACTCACCTAGATATTTACTCGCTTCCTTCACTCTATGGCTCACCTCTGCATCCACTTGTCCACTCCTTGATATATGCAACCCCATATACATAAAAATCTCATCTTCTTCAAGTCACTCCCCATTCACTCCTACATTCAATCTGTCAACATTTACACTCCTCATACATCTCATGACGTTACATTTACCAATATTCATCAGCAGCTTCCTTGTTTCTCACACCCTAGTAATTCCAGTCAACAAATTATTCAGTTCATTCTCTGTATCAGCCACCAGTACAATATAATCTGCAAATAGCGATTGATTCAATTTCCACAATCTACCATACTCACCCACTAGTTCCAATTCTCTTTCTAATACTCTTTCATTTACTTCACTTACCACTTCATACAAATATGCAATAAGCAACCATGGTGACATTGCACAACCTTGAGTAACCTTATATTCACTTTAAATTTATCACTCATACCATTCCCGTTTATCACACATGCTCTACTATTCATTCAAAAGCTCTTCTCATCATTTCATAAACTTCCACTTATTCCATACAGTTGCAACACATTCCAGAATGCCTCCCTATCAACCCTGTCATATATTTTCTCTAAATCCATAAAATCCAAAAAAGTGTCCCTATCTTCCTCAAAGAACTTCTCACACAGCTTTTTTACAACAGACACATGATCCGCACATCCCCTTCCTCATCTGAGCCTATGTTATTCTTCCCCAATCAATCTCTCAGTACATTTCCTAATTCTTTCGATTTACACGCGTCCATATACTTTACCAAATACGCTCAGCAAATTAATTCCTTGAAAATTACTACACTCAAACTTATCTCCTTTTCCTTTATAAAGTGGAGCTACATATGCACTTCTCCAGTCAACCGGAATCCTTCCTTTCCTGAAACATACAACCAACAATCTAACCGTCCATCTTTTGACAAGATTTCAACATGGCATCAATTTATTCCTGGCTCTTTACCTGCTTTCATTGCTCACAATGCCAATTGTACCGCCCTCTTTTGTTATTAATCTATCATTCTCATTGCCTAACATTGGCAATCTCCATTCTCTTCCCACATCCACAATCTCTGCCTCTGCATCATATTCCTCATTTAGCAGTTCCTTAACATATGCAGCCCATCTCTCTCTCACCTTTATTTCATCTAAAAGGAATTGGCCATCTTTTCATTTCACCCTCTTCTCCCTACAAGAATCACCTTTCCTTATTTTTTTTTTACTTATTTCAAAAAATCATTTCTCTCCTTTCAAAATTTTTAGACAAGAATCTACCTCACCTTACATCTGCTTCTCCTTTTGCCTCCCTCACCACATTCTTCACTATATTCCTCTTTGCACAATACCTTTCATACACCACAACATTACCTACCTGCAACTATATCTCAAATGCCTGATTATTTTCAGCAGCTGCTGTACTCACCTGCTAATTCGACAGGGCCATATGCGCTCACAAATGCCCAAACCTTACTTCCCAGTCTCATTTAGATACTATTATTTCAAAGGATGCTTCCTTCCATTCCACCACAAACCTATTAATCTTTTCAATTACTAACAGAGCCACTCCCTCTTATCCTAGCCCCCTCTCAACTTCAAACAGTCTTCACTATTCTAACATTCGTGGCCTGAACTCTAATCTTTCGTCTGTGGAACAGCACTTGAATGCTTCCCTTCATAACGTCCTCCTTTTCTCTGAAACCAGCTGTCTGACCCATTCCAAATCTCTCACTATTACTTGTATTCTTGTTTTTCGGTCCAAAGGTAGGGCCTGTGCCTACTGCAACACTAACACTCCTATTGCATGGCTCATGGATCTTGAATCTCCTAACTTTGATGTTCTCTGGGTAAAAGTCTATCTCTCCACTACTACTATATTCCTTTGCTTTTGCTACCGTTTTCCAAGCTCCACTGACTTTGTGTCTTTCTTTGAATATCTGTCCTTGTGCCATGAGTCTTTGCTATCTTCTCACCCACATGCCGAAGTTCTCTATATTGGAGACTTCAATGTACATCATAGTGAGTGGTAAAATTCTTTTCACACTGATATGGTAGGAAGTTACTGTAAATGAGGTGATGATGACGTGACATTCTCATATATATATCTATTTTACATTTATTTTTACTTTTAATGTATAAACCCTCCTTGCACTGTTAAAAAATCACCCTTTACTTTATAAATAACAGCATGCAAGCGTAAATTTATATGAACATGATAGGTAAACTTACCGTGAATGAGGTGATGATGACATGTATAGACTCCAGAGGAAATTATTCCGCAGCCAATGACAGCTTTACAGCTGCTTTTTGCGAGAGAAGAACATGGTAATGGGGAGTTGCTGTCGTTGATTCTTCCTTTGTTGGAGGATGGTCTTGTAATGAATCATAGAATTGTTAAGAAGATTGCAGTTCACTGAACGAACCATATTATCGTCATGTTCTTGCGAGAGTTGTTGGACTGCTTTCACATGTTCATACATGGCTGCCAGACATTCGAATGTAATGCCAGGTTCTTCGATTTCTTCGTGCATTTCCTCTGGTTGTTATTCTTCCTCTTCTTTGCTTGCTGATTTTGTCATTTCCTCCAAGTCT
>JAXCGZ010019537.1:27500-30000 GCA_037179515.1 Halocaridina rubra
AACAGGGTGTGAAATGGAGGAGAATACAGCATTTTGGAGTGAAGTAGATGAATTGGTGGAGAGTGTACCAAGAGACGAAAAAGTGGTGATTGGAGCAGATTTCAAAGGGGATGTTGGAGAAAGGAACAGAGGTGATGGGTAGATGCGGTGTAGTGAATAGAAATTTGGAAAGGCAGCTGGTGGTGAACTTTGCAAAAAGGATGGAAATGACTGTGGTGAATGCATATTTTAAGAAGAGGGAGGAGCACGGGGTGATATATGAAAGTAGTGGAAGGAGCACACGCAGTTAGATATTTCTACTGTGCAGGAGATCCAACTAAGAGAGATTGAAGACTGTATATGGTTGTATGGGAGAGTTTAGCCAGGCAACAGAGGATGGTGGTCTGTAGGATGACCCTGATGGCAATGAAAAGGAAGAGAGTAATGGCTGATCCAAAGGTCAGATGGTGGAAGTTGAGGGAAGAAGATTGTTATATGAAATACAGAGATGAGGTTGAGCTGTCGCTAAGTAGTGGTAAAGAGTGGCTGGTTGACTGGGTAACTACTGCAGAAGTGGTTAGGGAGACAGCTAAGAAGATTCTTGGGATGACCTCTGGGAAGAGGAAGAACGGTAAGGATACTTGGTGGTGGAATGAAATGGTTCAAGAAAACATAAGTAAAAATAGAACATCTGTCCATTAACACCTTTCACTGTCTCTTCCATCCTTGATCCACCCTTCCTTACTCTCTTCACTTCTTTCCAAAACTCCTTTTTATTCTCCTCATATGACCTGCTAAAATCCTGTCCCCACCTAACATTTGCCAACCTCTTCTCTTCCTCTACCTTCCGCTTGGTTTCCACATTTTTCTCCCTATATCTTTCATACTTCTCCCTACTTTTACACTGCAGCAATTCCTCAAAAGCCCTCTTTTTCTATTCCCCCTTCATTTTCACCCCTTCATTCCACCACTCGCTGCCCCTCCTCATGCCACCTTCACCAAACCTCTTTCCACACACATCACTTGCATGTCCCACAAAACATTCTTTCATCAACCCCCATTCCTCCTCTAAATCCGCAACTTCTCTTTCTTTCACCTGTCTTATGCCACTTTCAACCCGTCCTGATATTCCTGTCTCTTCTCTGGCTTTTTCAACTCTTCCATATTCACCATCTCCCTTCTACATCCCCCCACTCTATTTCCCCACTCTTTTGCTACTACCACCTTTGCTTCAACCAAAAAATGATCAGACATCCCAGCAGCCACACCCCTAAATACATGCACATCTTTCACTCTACCAATCATGCTCTTTGCTACCAACACATAATCCATCAATGCTCTTTCTTTAACTCTTCCATTTGCCAATCTCATCCATGTATACTTATTTATTAACTTTTTGAAAAAACTATGACCTATCACCAACTCTTGCTCCACACAAATATCTAACAGTCTCTCGCCACTCTCATTCCCACCTGGTACCCCATACTTTCCTACAACACCTTCTACTTCTCCATCACCCACTCTGGCATTCAAGTTACCCAACACATCTATATAGTTCCTTCTGCTCAGACCATCCACACACCTAGTTAACTCATTCCAGAATTCATACCCGCTCTTCCTCACTTCTCTCACATCCTGGCCCATACGCACTAACAAAAGCCCAACATTCCCTTCCTAACCTAGCCCTCACCCACATCTGCCTAGATGACACTTATTTCCATTCCACTACCTTATTTACCATCCATTCACTCAGCAATAATGATAATCATAATAATAATAATAATAATAATAATAATAATAATAATAATAATAATAGTAATAATAATAATAATAATAATAATAATAATAATAGTAATAATAATAATAATAATAATGATAATAGTAATAGTAATCATAATGATAATAATAATAATAATAATAATAATAATAATAATAATAATAATAATAATAAAAATAATAATAATAATAATAATAATAATAATAATTATAATAATAATGATAATAATAATAGTAATAATTATAATAATAATAATAATAATAATAATAATAATAATAATAATAATAATAATAATAATAATAATAATAATAATAAAAATAATAATTATAATAATAATAATAATAATAATTTTTATTATTATTTAATAATAATAATAATAAAAATAATAATAATAATAATAATAATAATAATAATAATAATAATAATAATAATAATAATAGCAATAATAATAATAATAATAATAATAATAATAATAATAATAATAATAATAATAATAATAATAATAATAATAATAATAATAATAATAATAATAATAATAATAATAATAATAATAATAATAATAAAAATAGTAATAATAATAGTGGCAATAATAATGAATTCACCTTTTAAACAGAAGAAAATATGCCTAAAGTAGCATAATAACTGGAAAAGTAAAGAGAATTTTTGAAAGGAAATAATTATCTTGAAGGTTTCATTAAAAGTACCTGACAGCTCTAGTAAGGAGAGATTGTCTTGGGAAATATC
>JAXCGZ010019538.1:0-48313 GCA_037179515.1 Halocaridina rubra
CCTACGACAGTGCGGATGGAATCTGCTTTGGCCCTGTGGATTGCTGATTGCAGGAAGAAGAACATCAGCTTAGACACCAGTATCATACAAACAAGGGCAAAGCTGTATGAGACATTCGCTGCAAATCGACCCGACGACGACAGTGGGAACCGTGAGGAGGAGGAGAAAGAAGAAATGGAAGACCCACAACCAGGACCGTCCAGCGATTCACCACCGAGGAAACTATCGTTCGTTGGTGGATCACCAAATTTCAAAAACGCTTTGGCCTAAAGAGCATTTTGGTGCATGGCAAATCTGCCTCTGCAGATACAGCTGCAGCTGAAGATTATGTGAACAATGAGACTGGATTATTTTTGAAGAGAATGCTGTCTCGCACTTTTCTTATCAAGGAAGAAGCTAAAGCCCCTGGATTTAAAGGACACAAAGACTGCATTACACTCGTCATGTGCGGGAATGCTGTGGGCTTTATGTTAAAGCCATGGCTTATCTACAAGTCAAAGAACCCTAGTGCTTTGAAGAATAAAAACAAGAATCTGCTGCCAGTGTATTGGATGCATAACCCTAAGGCCTGGATCACGAAAAGCCTCACATCGGACTGGTTTTACCAGTGCCTTATCCCTCAGGTCAGAGTTTATCTTGCGGAGAGAGGCCTTGAATTTAAAGTCCTTCTGTTGATGGAGAATGCTGGTGGCCATGCAACTGATCTCCATTATGACGGTGTTCAGGTAGAGTTCTTGCCACTGAATACGACATCACTGATACAGCCTATGGATCAAGGTGTTATTCGTGCGTTCAAAGCCCTCTACACACGAAATGCCCTGGCGAACCTGGTTGAACTCCATGGATGCGGACAAAGAATTCGCACTGAAGGTGTACTGGCGTAACTACACGATTGCTACAAGCCTTTAAAATATTCAGAATGCACTCAAAGAGATGAAGCCGGCCACAATCAAAGCCAGCTAGAAGAAATTGTGGCTCGAAGTCATCTAAGATTACAAGGGATTCGCTCCTGACGAAGTGCATAACTCGGCAGTTGAGATAGCTGTGAAGTTGGCTGCATTGCTAGGAGGAGAAGGCTTTAAAGACATAACTCACGAAGACATCAATGAACTGATCAAATGCCACTCACAGCCGTTGACTGATGAAGACTTGGAGGAAATGACAAAATCAGCGAGCGAAGAAGAGGAAGACCAACGACAGCAAGCGCACGATGAAATCGAAGAACCTGGTCCGCAGCCATGTATATAACATGGCCAAAGAACTCCAACAACTGTCTTAGGAGTATGACGATGATATGGTTCGTTCGGTGCACTTGTGCAATATTATCGACGATGCCATGACTCCTTACGAGAGCATCTTCGCACCAAAGAAGAAACAGCGACAGCAACTCCCCATTACCATGTTCTCTTAAAAAGCAGCTGTAAAGCTCTCATTGGCTGTGCAGTATGTAAACGTCATCGTCACGTCATTCACGGTAAGCTTACCTATCACGTTCATATAGCTTTACGCTTGCACTGTTATTTATGGTAAACTTACCTGTCACACTCATATAAATTTACACTTGCGCGGTGTTATTAATAAAATAAAGGGTGAGTTGTTAACAGTGCAGGGAGGGTTTATACTATCTATCTACCTTGGCTGTTTCCCCCTTTAATTGGGGGGTAGCCGACATCAAGAAAGGAAAACAAATAGGGGGATTACTTTGCTCTATGAGCAATGACGAGGGAGCTAGCGACTGTTCAGATGGCACTGCTGGAGTGCCACAGCCCATCCTCCCGGCTCTTCCACAACCTGTGTTGCTTCACAACTGCCAACTCCTCCTACTGCCCCTACCACAGGGCTACCTCTGTAAGATGCAGCCCCGTGGTAACAGCAGATGCCCATCTGAGCTGCGTCACAATCGCTCGCCACTCATTCCTATTCCTAGCACGCTCGCTTGCTTCCCTCACATCCATCCTCCTATCATTCAGGGCTCTCCTTACTCCATCCATCCATCCAAACCTAGGCCTCCCTCTAGCATTTTTCCCATCAACTCTCGCATTCATCACCTTTTTCAGCAGCCTTTCATCATCCATCCTTTCCACATGGCCAAACCATCTCAGAACATTCATATCTACTCTGGCTGCAATTTCTCTCCTCACACCCGTTCTTGCCCTCACCACTTCATTCCTAACCCTATCCAATCGAGATACACCAATCATACTCCTCAGGCATTTCATCTCAAACACATTTAGTTTCCGTCTCTTACTTAGTTTCATACCCCATAACTCTGATCCATACATCACAGTTGGCACAACCACTTTCTCATACAAAACTTTCTTAACATTCATTTCCAACCCTCTATTTTTCATCACTCCTTTCAATGCACCCAACACTTTACATCCTTCATTCACTCTTTGACACACATCTACTTCTACTCCACCATTTGCAGCTATTACCGAGCCTAAATACTTAAACTGATTAACCTCCTCAAGTGTCTCTCCATTCAACATAACATTCAATCCAGAGCCATCCACATTTCTTGTACACCTCATAACCTTACTCTTTCCCACATTCACTTGCAACTTCCTTCTCTCACACACCATTCCAAATTCTTACACTAACTGACACAGCTTTTCCTCTGAATCTGCCACCACCACAGTATCATCTGCAAACAGCAACTGATTCATCTCCCACTCGTTATCATCCCCATCTACAATTCTCAAACCTCGACCACGCACTCGCTCTCTTACAACTCCATCAATATACAAATTGAACAGCCATGGTGACATCACACATCCCTGTCTCAGTCCCACACTCACTGGAAACCACTCACTCACTTCATTCCCTACCCTAACACAAGCTCTACTGCCCTCATACAAACTCTTCACTGCATGCAACAATTTACCATTGATTCCATATAATCTCAAAACATTCCACATAGCCTCTCTATCAACTCTATCATATGCTTTCTCCAGATCCAAAAATGCAAAATACACATCCTTACCCTTCGCTAACTATTTCTCACATAACTGCCTAACAATAAAAATCTGATCTATACAACCTCTACCTCTCCTAAAACCACTCTGCACTTCCGCAATCACATATTCTGTCTTATCCCTAATCCTATTAACCAGTATCCTACCATACACTTTTCCTACCACACTCAACAAACTTATACCCCTAAAATTACTGCATTCATACATATCTCCTTACCTTTGTATAGGGGCACTATACAAGCAATCACCCATTCCACTGGCACCATTGACAAC
Source organism: Halocaridina rubra (assembly GCA_037179515.1). NCBI lineage: Eukaryota > Metazoa > Arthropoda > Malacostraca > Decapoda > Atyidae > Halocaridina > Halocaridina rubra. Next base: position 3,252 of record JAXCGZ010019538.1, read on the forward strand.
ATAAAGCATATTAAACACTCACTAACCATTCCAATGCAGTCACACCCCCTTCTTTCAACATCTCCGCTCTCACACCATCCATTCCATGTGCTTTACCTGCTTTCGCTTCATACAATGCCCTTTTCACCTCCTCTCTTGTAATCTCTCTCATTTTCATCTCCCATTACTGGCCCTTGAACCCTTCCCACTGCCACTATAGCTGCCTCTCTATCTTCCTCAACATTCAGCAAGCACTCAAAATATTCTGCCCATCTTTTTCTTGCATCGTTCCCTCTTAATATCTGTCCATTCACATCTTTCACTGTCTCTTCCATCCTCGATCCACCCTTCCTTACTCTCTTCACTTCTTTCCTAAACTTCTTTTTATTCTCCTCATATGACCTACTAAAATCCTGTCCCCACCTTACATTTGCCAACCTCTTCTCTTCCTCTACCTTCCGCTTGGTTTCCACATTTTTCTCCCTATATCTTTCATACTTCTCCCTACTTTTACACTGCAGCCATTCCTCAAAAGCCCTCTTTTTCTCTTCCACCTCCATTTTCACCCCTTCATTCCACCACTCGCTGCCCCTCCTCATGCCACCTCCAACAAACCTCTTTCCACACACATCACTTGCATGTCCCACAAAACATTCTTTCATCAACCCCCATTCCTCCCCTAACTCCCCAACTTCTCTTTCTTTCACCCTGTCATATGCCACTCTCAACCTGTCCTGATATTCCTGTCTCTTCTCTAGCTTTTTCAACTCTTCCACCTTCACTATTTCCCTTCTATATCTCCCCACTCTATTTCCCCACTCTTTTGCTACTACCACTTTTGCTTCAACCAAAAAATGATCAGACATCCCAGCAGCCACACCCCTGAATGCATGTAGATCTTTCACTCTACCAACCATGCTCTTTGCTACCAACACATAATCCATCAATGCTCTTTCTTTCACTCTTCCATTTGCCACTCTCATCCATGTATACTTATTTATTAACTTCTTCTTATATAAACTATTACCTATCACCAACTCTTGCTCCACACACATATCTAACAGTCTCTCGCCACTCTCATTCCCACCTGGTACCCCATACTTTCCTACAACACCTTCTATCTCTCCATCACCAACTCTGGCATTCAAGTCAACCAACACAACTACATAGTTCCTTCTACTCAGACCATCCACACATCCAGTTAACTCATTCCAGAATTCATCCCGCTCTTCCTCACTTCTCTCACATCCTGGCCCATATGCACTAACAAAAGCCCAACATTCCCTTCCTATCCTAGCCCTCACCCACATCACAGTAAAGGTAAAAATAAATGTAACATACCTGTAATAAATATGGTGCTGCTACTTCACGGATTTTCACCTTCGTAGGTGGTCCGGAACCGAACCCCCGCGATAAACAAGGGATCACTGTACTTAAAAGCTGTTACACGGTTATTTACGTATTTGTCTTTGTAATTTTTTTCAGAGAAATGAAATTAGCAAATTACTTGATTCAGGTACAGTAAAACATTTCAAAACATAAACAGTATAAATAAACACTACCGACTTTGTAAAAATTCATAAGAAATTATAATCACTGTTTTTCTCCAAAAAACATGAAATGTGGTGTTATATATTTTGTATATTGCGGTGTGTTGTTGTGTGTACTTGACAAGTGTGGGGCCCCCTTAGGTACAGGGCCCAATTGGGAGCAATTGGTTCAATTGGCTTAAGGCCAGCCCTGGGTAGGAACTTTGTGCTTCCAGTATTTCATATGCTGTGGTGCATATCAACTACTGTATAAGGAACTGAATGAGTCAGGACAGCCAGTACTCGGCTGTGGTGCATGCTGTCCAAAGGTGAGAATGTTAAATGGTTTTTAGGGAGAACGAAGTATAGTTTCATATTCTCTCCATATTGTAGGCAGTAACTAAGTCGGATATCCTGACAAAAAAATGCTGCCTTTGTATCCCGACAACTATGACTATTAGGCCTCATAGCAGATTTTGTCCACTTACCCTGTGGTTGACCCTAGCAAGGTGGTGGTTGGGAAATAGTGGCAGCCCTAATCCTAAAGGAGCTAAGAGTAGTGATTGAGGTATATTAGCTTTTGAGAATGTGTGCTTTGACCCAGCCACTACCCTTAATAGGGGGAGTGTGGCCTCGTATTTTGTGGTGGCAGTGCCCTTTTCCCTGATATTTTTCCTTTTCACACGGCAGTTGATAAATGGGATTCTGATTCCTCTTGCTCAGTGTTTCCTCTGAAATGTAATTACCTCATTGTGCTTACAGGAAAGAGCCGAAAGCTCGTAACTTCCCATATCCTGGTTGGTTTCTGTTTGTACTTAGTGATACTTATCATACTTGTCCTTAAAACTATGGATTGAGTTAGCATTAACTACCACCTTGTTTAGCGAGTTCCAATGATCAATACTCGTATACTAAAAAAGTACTTCCTTACATCCTGCAAATAAGTTTTCTTACGAACTTCAAACTATGACCTCCAGTTCTAGTGCCAGCCATATCAAAATATTGATCTCTATCCACTCAGCCATAACCATGAGGGAATTTAAAAACCGTCACTATATTCCCCCTCATTCTTCTAGCTTTGAGTGATGGTAAGTCTGATTCCTTAGCCTCTCATTATAACTGAGATTGCGTATTTCTGGCACCAGTTTCATGGCATGTCATTGAAATTTTTCACATGTGCACATTTAACAACTAGCACACCATAGACAAATATGTCCAAACACAAGGTTTTCCAAATGAAATTTAAGAATTTTTTTTTTAATCAATGGTATACAGTAATTCATAATAATGATTTCAAAAGAAAAAAGTTGTGATTTTGGCGACTCACCAATGAGTTTTTATGTAACAGTGCTGCTTCATAAATCTGGATGTAGTCTTGACATCATTCGTATTGAGTTCTGTGACCAGTCATCGCCAGTACTTATTCAGTCAGTTGAAATAAGTTAATAAGAATGTTATCAAATTCGCAAATTTATTAGGAGAAAAAGAAATGAACTGTTTATTCACTGCTCAGCATATTTGTAAAAAATAAAAGTTCAAGCTACCCCAAGCACTACCTTTTATAATAACATTGAAGACTCACCATGAACATATGGTGAACTATATCTTATGCTCCTTGTAAGTTTGAATTAAGTTTTATCATATTTCTTCATCTTTGCTATGCCTTTGTCTTCTTTTTAATGTTATTATTATTATTATTATTATTATTATTATTATTATTATTATTATTATTATTATTTATTTTATTATTATTATTATTATTAATAAAGGTTGTCCAGTATGACCCCAAAATTATAAGTACAGTACAGTATATACAGTGTGTATTTATGGTACAGTATAATTACCCCTAGACTTTTGGAGACTACTATCTCCATCAACTACAGTTGATGAAGGCAGTAGTCTCCAAAACTCTAGGGATAATTTTATTGTACCATAAATACATACTGTATATACTTATAAATTTTGGGGTTTTATTGGATAACCTTCATTTTTAGTCCACATTATTGCACTTGCTTATACAGTACTCATTATTTAATTATTATTATTATTATTATGTTTTAAACTTTTAAACAGCTAAGACAAAAATGGATATGAGATGAGATAAACAGTCTTGGCCAGACTCACAGTACATATTCGTAATCGCAGTCATAAAGTCTAACGTCATAAGTCGACGAATACCTGTTCATTTTCGTTTAGTAATATTGCTAACTAGCTATATCCAAAAGTAGTCAGAGTCGTTATCTACTTTTGTAAGTATAAAAGCATACTTAGCAATACTGTATGGAAAGTGTAGGAAGCTGAAGCATGTAATGCTAGTACTATGAAAATACTACAAAACACTTTTGAGATTGTTTATTTGTGTAACTGTATTGAAAATTTGTATTCTCTATATAATATCATGGTTCTTGATAATCTATGAAGTTAATATATCGAGTAATGAACTGTGTAATAAATTTTGAATAAATATAAGGACTATATTTAGCAAAAAGTGGGTGCATTGACATGGGATATATAGATATAGGTTTGCTATGATCTTAGCTGGAATTATCATTCTTGTAAGAGGTGTTGAATCATTGCATCAGATAGATATATAATACCCCAAACTTTAGGGAATCTTTTGTGCTTATATTTAGCATACTTAAAGTTATGCAATGTTGACTTTGATACCTCTTTGTTGTGTAATTATTGAAATGCTACTGTATTGTTTTTAGATGGAAACTACCAAACTAGCCGGGAGGAAATGGGCCGACGACTCAGAAGCCACGCAGTGCCGTGACTGCAACAAAGTGTTTTCCATGACGATACGGAGGCATCATTGCCGAAACTGTGGCCAAATATTTTGCAATGATTGCTCGAGCAAACAGGCACCTCTCGATGCCAACAAGAAATCCGTCAGAGTTTGTAATCAGTGTTTTAATGAACTAACCTCTAAAATTCTGTGAAGCATTTTCTTTAAATGTTGTGAATAACTAGAACATGAAATATTCTTTTTTGTTTGCTCTTGAGTAATTATCTTACATAATTTCTAATCCTATAAGGAAAAGTTAAATGAATTCAGTTTTGCAGAAAGGTCACAGCAAAGGAGAAATTTTAATTTTAGAATCTTTTGTAATGGGGTTGTGCTTTTGTATCATGTAGTAATGTTTATACAAAACCTGTTTTTTTATTCATATACATGAGTTTTGTGTAAAAAGTCTTGCTTTAGGTGTGTGTCATTAGCCTGTAAGTATCTCGGTTTTTTTATTATGTTATGTTTCATGCCAGTTCACTGACCAAACTCTATATACTTGTTGAGTACATACAAAAACATTCATGCTTTCATATTTTTACTTGGTGCAAAAGGCTGCACTTTTGGCTGACCATTTCATTTTATCCTTCCTCTTTCCATATATAGAGATGTTATGAGTAACATTAGTAATGTAGCGTTTTTTCAATATTTTAATACTTGTTAGTCATACCATTAACGGACAATTATGCAACAGAAACGATAAAATTCTTTACAACTCCAGACGTATTGTGATAAGGTGACGTATTACCTTATACTGTAGTGTGTTATTGGATGCTTTTTATGGAAGCCAAGGGATTGGGATGCATTAGCAGTGACGGAAAAGTTATATGAGTGACGGTTAAGATTATTTTTCTCTTTTGCTGTAAAGCAGGCATGCTATTGTACTTTTTACTGATAACTAGCAAAGAGTGATGAGATTTAGCCTGGCGTATGGGATTGGTGAAGAAAATGTTAATGTATATATTAGTGAAGCAGGAGCACTTGATACTTTCGAAGACTAGTCTTCATGAACAGGAGTGTATGTTGAAGAGAACAGTAGTCTTGAAAACTCGAGGGTTTATATGTTCATCAATATATACATTTAGTTTTTTTTTTTTTTTTATCAATCTTTTACCTATTATATCATGTAAAACCAGTGAATTAGGGAAGGTTATGGTCTGTAATCTGTTGTTTTCTCGTTATGAAGTTAAAAATTTGGCTAGTTCAAAATTTATTTAATGAATTTTACACATTAATAATCTTAGAATTTGTTTATAAGGTAATTTTAGATATCTTTGGCATCTCTGCAAAGTTATTTTATATTTGTAATAAAGAAATGTACATTGAACTCATAAATACAATACTACAATGAAGAATATACAGACATTCTTACATTTGAATCCATTTTTTTTCAATATGGTGACTAGGAATATTGTAGTTTATTGTTGTTGTATATGTTAGTAACCTAAAAGAAAGACTGAAGAGATATACCAGCTTCAAAATAAATTGTGAATACAGCATTAACAATATAGTATACAAGTGCTATCTGTGAAGTTTTTGTAAGGAGGTGAGAAACTAATAAGTTTTTAAATTTAGTCTTAGATTTGAATATCGTAAAAAATTAATAGGATCAAGTTCATGCAAAATTTGAAAGTGAGGCTTCAAGTGTCTGTATACACCCATATTCCTTCATTAATGATTAATGTCATAATTTTCCTTGATATTTGATACCATATACACGGGGGCTTTGTGTAGCTTTGTGGTAGATAATGTGAGTCGAAAAGTTAGTAATGGAGGTGCCATCCCACCTTGGGGCATTGAGAAGGTCATCTAACCTTCATCTCTCAGCTCTAATTAGTCTGTATCCACCTCAGTTCAAATGGTGACTAATTGAAGCATAAAATGGTGCATTTAACATTTAAAACAATATAAATGTACAAAGCCGAAAAGTACTACAGTTACTACCTGCTTGTTCATCTTGAGGTGATAAAATCCTGTTAAACAAATATATTAGAATCTTTACATAGTCAATTTAGTCCTTTTGTACTTGTATTCCAGAGGGTTCAAAAGAAATCTTTTTAGCCTCTTTGTAATTCTTAACCACTTACTAAGGGCCTCCATCTTGAATTAGATGTCGGACATCCATCACTATAAAGTAATTGATTTGTAATGAGCGCAAGTGTTTTGGGACCGCAGTAGCGAGTTGAGAAGCCATATACGGAGTTTGGTGAAATCCAAGCCTAATTCCCCCAGCTCCAACATGTAGTGTATCCACCCCCATGTGAATGGATGCTAATTTTGACACATTAAATGGTGCATTATTATGAGTGTCTTTTATATTTGTATATAGTATTATGCCAGGTTCTGTTTATTATTGTGCTCTATTTTGTCCATTGGTGTGTTGTCACCTTGCAACCTACAGGTAAAGAAGGCAATTTGTATCAAATCTGCTTTGAAAGGGAAGTTTAGAAGAAGACTAATGTCCATTACTGTTAGTTGTAATGATCTTTGTAAATAGTTTTCAAGAAAAATCTGGTATTGACTATTATTCCCAAAGAGCCTAGATATAGTACTGTACTATGATAAGTAAAAATTGTTCTTAGGAGATAACATTTCTTTCACAAAAAATTATTTCATGTCATTATTAAAGAATCCTTAAAAAATACTAATTTCAAGCACAAAACAAAGTGGCCTTCTAAAGAGGTTTCTGAACATTTTGGTAAATATTGTTAAGTTAGAAACTTAGACTTGGTAATGGAAGTATTGTATATAATTTTCTATATTAAAGGAAATATCCAAAACTTTGGACAAACATCACTAAAGACCCATATAGTTCCCTTCATAGCCAACAAATTCAACATCAACTTGGAACACCAAGTTTTTGCAGTTCTTCATTTTCTTTCATATATATTCCTTTCCAGTGATGTCAAATGCATTTGTGACTCACCCATTGCTCCTCATTTTTGTTATAAGTCCTTTGGATAGTCTGTCTGTCTATATACAGAAGTCATAATCCCATTTATAAGGAGGGTGGCTGAGTGAAAACAAAATACTGTACTCTACTTTTTGAGGTAGTAAAATAAAAAGGTAAGAATTTCCTATCCCTTTGCTCCTTTGTCTAGTTACCAGTAAATAAAATCCTTCAGTGCTCTCGTGCTTGATTGTTTTCCTCGTGATGAATTCAAACTGTATGCAGTAGTGGTGGAAGTTTAGTCAGACATGCGCTGTAGGGATATGATCACAGTGCACACAAATGTATGAAAAACCTCGTGAGTGACACCTACCTTACTTTTTCTCTTTTCATATCCCCATTTAAATGCGGGTGAACACAGACAGAATGGAACTGCTAGAGAATTAAGGGTGAATATCCATCCTAACACCCCACAGCAGGCTTGAACCCAATTCCAACCTGTCCCCGCCCACCCCCACTCAAATGGGTATTAACAGTGACACAAACTGGCAAACGTCAACAACACTGTTTAGTATGAAATTATATGATTACTTACTGACCTTTCATTTTGCTGTTACAATCTGAAAAAAACATATCTATTGCACTTGATAGAAAATGGTGCAATTCAAATTGTAAAGGATTAGAACAATGTTAATTTTATAATAGTGACGATGATTTCTGAAGTTGTGATAGTTTCATTAAAAATGTGTAATGTATTTTAAGATTCAAATTCTTTCTGCCTGAAATATCCTGTTTGTGCTTTTGTATCAGCTATATAACTAATATGAAGATTGCAGTTTTCTTTAGAAATTTAAAAACTGTTTAATAATGAAATAATTTATGTTTACAAAGATACTGTATTGTTGGTCTAATTTTATATTGGTATATATGCTGTATTTGTAGTACTGTATCAGTCACTGGGAATTCTGCCGCAAATTATATAAGCCTTGGGGTCAATGCACAACAGATGTAAAATCCTATGTAACATTTACTGTATTAAAATGTTCCATTAACTGTTGCTGCTGTAAAATAATTGTGACCCCAAAATTCGTCCTCAATGTCTTGTAAAATAATTCTTATCTTCTAGGCCTCATTGATCCTCACCCAGTGATTTAGATTAACCTTAAACTTCCTTCAGAAAAAACAAAAACTTTTCTTCATTATTTGTATGTGCATTTCTTGCAATGCAAAAGGCTGAATATTGATTTAAATATTACTGAAGCTTTTGCATTTCCTATAGTGTAAGAGGATAAAAATTGGTTTTCCTGTTGCAAAATCTAGTGCTTCATACTCTTCGAGTTGAAATAATAGTTTTCATTTACGATTACTAGTGAATTTCTTATATAATATTAAATGTTGATTTTCACATTACAAAAAACTAGTGCATTTCCTGTAGCTTTAAGAGGTTATGTATTGGTGATATGTTACAGAACTAGAGCATTTCCTGTAGTTAAAAACATTATATGTTGGTTCTCAAGACTCAAAAGCTGGTTAATGTCCTGTACATGAAGTGGTTAATAATTGGTTTCTGTATAAAGACCAATGTGCCACACTGTGGTTTGAGTAAAAACGAAGAAAGAGCTTTGGAATCATTGTTGATAATAGTGTTCCAACCCAAAATATTGAAACAATCACTTTGTTAGCGTGCTACTCCTCCAATCAAATTCTGCCCTTTTGAAAACGTTATTAGTGTAAATCAAGATAAAAAATGGTACTTTATACGTAACTAAATCACCAGGCCTCTTAGTATTCACCCATCTTTATGTCCATCCTTAGTACTCACTGACTTATATGTCCATCCTCTGTATTCACTCTGCTTTATGTCCATCCTTTGTATGGACTCATCATTCTGTTTATCACTTGTATTCACTCATCTTGATGTCCATCCTTTGCGATCACACATCTTGATGTCCATCCTATGTATTCACTCATCCCCATCCATTGTATTCACACTTCTTTATGTCCATCTCCATCCATTTTATTCACATATTTTATGTCCATCCCCACAATATACCGACTGCCAATCGCAACTAGGTACTAGACAGGTATATACGTATCCTATCTTACTATCAGTTTTTGATTAATGAGAATATTTATTATGAGGTGCAATATCTATATGCTACTTCATTTTTTCTGACAATGAGTGATTGTATTAAGGCACAGCTCTCTCTACGTTTGTACTCCATCATTAACATGGCTCAATTCATTAAATAACATACACATGTATGATAATTCCAAACGGATTGGTTTTTATGTTACAAAACCTATAACCTAGTTTTTCATTTTCACTACATGTCCGAAAGACTAACATTTCTCTCATTTGTTGCTTAATAATAAAGGAAGATATTGAGAGTCTATTTTTATGTACAGTGTATGGTAATGAACATGATGCGAGTAAAATATCTGCCAAATATTAATGTTTTTATGAAGGTGATTACATGGAGAAAATTTTTCAATAAAGTTATTCGAGGCATATTTCTTTTCACCTATTATTTTTATTTTTGACATGAAGCAGTTAGACGAGTGAATGAATGTTAGGGTAAAGAAGGAAGTGTATGTGTCTTGGTGTGATGAGAAATAAGTATTTATGTATGAATGTCGAGAATATTGTATAAAAAGATTGTGCCAAGAGCACTGTGTGATGTAGAATTGTAATACGAGAGAGGAGGCTAAATGGTTGCAAGAATAATTTTGAGATGTGGTGAGGCATATAAAGAACACTTAACTGCAGATAGTGCAGTGGTGAAAGAAGGCCAAAAGGAATACCAAGTACTTCGATAAGGAAGGACCTTTGGATGCACGTGGTATACCAATAGGTGTGTGTGAAAGAGAGGAATAAATGGATGACCTGAATCGAGGTTTTCCCACACCTTCAGTGCTGCAGACTTCGACATGCAGTTGCACCCAAAAATGAGGTGGTGGAAGTCAACCAGCTAAGGCTGTTGGGCTCAAACTCAAATAAGCAGCAATCCACTAACAACCAGTTAATAGACATTAACCTGCAAAGTTTGGAGTGTGCTCTCTGACTCGGCCATCCCCCCTTACAAAGGGGATTACAGCCTTGTATGTTCATTTGACATCAAAATCTTTTATAATGCAGTTCGACAACTATCAGAAATTATACTAGTAAACACCAACGCTATCCAATAGCCATCAAAGGCAAAAGCACCTATCAAGTCTGTACACATGTAATACATAAAAAACTAGATAAAATTTTTATAGACTATTATGGTATTCTGGAATCTTGACAATTATATTCAGAAACAAGATAAATGAAATACTATATTCTAACATATTAAGTTTTATTCACAAACATCCAAATTTTCAAGTCTCCAATAAACTAAATTGTACTTCATGATGCTAATCCTAAGACAAAAGTTTTTAAGAACTGTGGCTACATTCGAGACAAGTACACATGTATTACAAAACTGTTCATACGTTTATAAAGCAAAAAATTTGAAAATTAAAATAATTTTTGTTATACTTAAAAAAGTATCCTTTAAACGTTTACACTTACAAAGTAAATACTTATTTCCACTAGAATAATAAGATCGTGGACTTGCTAAGTGCACAGACTCCATCTTGCTTGCACAAATCCACTGTTCAAGTCTCCTCTCCTCTCTTAAATCATTACCACCTGTGAGGAAGAGAAAATAATCTTACTATGACATTATTGAAAAGATGGCCATCTAAACCACTTGATAAGGGCAAAATGTATTAGGTTCCATACAGTTGAAAACATCTAACACTAATTACAAAATTGTCTAATGCCATTAGAAACCTTAAGGGAAACTGTCTAATGAGCTAGTGCATACGAAAGCATTAACAAAACTAAACGGCAAATGCCAAGACAATGCATTATTCTCTAATCACGGTTGATGTAAAATGTATTCAGGGGAGTACACATTCTTGAGAGTACATGAAATTTTTTGGTAATAGTCAAGGCCGATAAGGAATCCGCCAAAAAAGTTATCTATTTTTAAAGATTTTTAAAAGACGAATTTAGTTTTAACCTCTTGCCACATACTTCATTTCCTCTACTTGACTATGACTACATCAAGTGGTTCCTCTCTGCCATCTACATTGACATATATTGACAGCAATATACTGATCATATCAACACCATCATAATGAACAATATACTCAAAAAAAAAAAGCAAGGAAAAAAAAATGAGAATGAATGCCATTATATAAGTAAAAAGCTATAAACAAAACAGGGATACTTGAGTGTTGGCTTGCAGGAAGAGTTCAGATCGGCGGGACAGATGGTCCAGTTGCTGGAAGCCACCACACCAGTCGCCACACAACCATCGTAGAACTCCTCAATATCCCTCGCTCTCCACAAGATTTCAGTTCAGCACAACCCCCAAAACTCCACATTTTAACCCCTAACACGTGCTGTGGCACATTTGTTTTCCGGCCATTTTACGAACTCAAATTACTAGGGGAATTTATTTTCACATTGAGCCTTCAAATCAGATTATTCAGCAATAGCAAGAAAAGAGCAGTTTAACATCTAAAAGGGATCACGTATTTAATAAAGAGTATTGCAAATAGGTCAATTTTATGACCAAAAAAATGTTTCCCAAACTCAAATATTTGGGAAATGATGAATCACAAGGTGAATTCTTTGCAGCTCGGAACAGAATTTGAAGTCTTAAATGAGTAAAACAAATTTCATCTATTCATGGATATTTGGAGAGCCAAAAATTGTTCATTTTTTCCAAAAGCCCAATATTGTTCATATTCTCCCACAAATAAACGGATATTGGCAGACGTTCTTCAGAAAATTTGAAAAAGTGAAACAGAAAAAATCTATTCACTAAATTCGGGCTTTGAAAGCAGTTAATGACGTGCTCAGAGGCATCAGAAAATGGCATACAAAGCACACGAACCAAACGTATTCGGTGCTTTATGAAGTATTAGCGGACAGTGCCACAAGATTATCAAGAGTTCAAATTTCCATATATTGACTTTGCTGCAAGTCTTATTTTGAAAAGATCTTACTAGATCCATGATAGATAAAAAATTTAAAATTTTGTAGCTAATGATAATGGCCTTTTCATAATTGCTTTATTCAAATAAAACACGGACAAAATTTCCATGATAGTGGCTAAACAGCAGCTGAAGGCTCATTTGACAGACTGTGCAACAAGACTCAATGCCCAAGAAAACGACTTCTCAAAGGATGGGGGTGTGAAGCAGGTTTTGGTGGCTTGGCAGGCCTAGTTGAACAAAACCAGCTGCTGCTGTTGTTGCTTCCAGTCTCTGCTTCCAATTACCTCACTTGTTGACCTGGTTGACATATGCATCAAGTTCAGCATCCAATTCTTCAGCAGTAGGGACCTTGCCCTTTCCACCCTGCCCTCCAGCTCCTCTGCCACGGCCACGTGGTGTACCTCTGCCGCCACGACTGGGACGGTTTCTTCCACCTCGGTTACCTGGATGAAGGAGAGAATCATTGGGGAAAAAAAAAAAAAAAAAAAAAAAAAACACACACACACACACACACCACACAACAACAACATTACAAACTTTTTACTAAAAACTAGTACTATTATAGTTCCTACATGGAAGAATTACACCTTATTAATCTGATATAGAAAAAGATCAATATCACAGAGAAGATAATTCAAAACAATCTTGTGTATATCAATGTAACTCACCAGCACTGGAACGAGGTCCTTGCGAAAGTCTTTTAACAGGTGCAACACCGTTTCTCATTCCACCACCACCTGGACCACCTTCAATGGTAATTTTCATGCCTCGACCATCAAGGTGAACGCCATTGTACTGTTTAAGAGCTTTGAGAGCATCTGCGTAACGTTCAAAAGACACATGGGCTGTTCCAAGGCTTCTACCAGATCGATCATAATGAATTGCTGCGCTTCGCATATTTCCAAACTCAGCAAACAGTTCCTGTAGAACAGAAAACAAAGACTGTAACTGATCTGCACAGTTGCCACAACTAAGTTTATACAGTCCTGTTACTTTTTAATGAAGATCATCACAATAAATTAGCATGTGATATTTTCATCAATATTCAATTTAACTATATAAATTAAGTGCCAACAAAAATCAACTATTTTAGAAAAGAGTAGCACATGTATATGATAAATGCAATTTCCGAAAAATTCTACCATAAAATATCATAGAACTAAGGATAAATGTGCTACAATAATGTGCCCTGAGAATTATCACACATGCTGTGATTCATAAGACTTCTCACAATAAGGTATAATAGTCATTTGGGGACGGCAGTAGTGCATGGTTATAGCACTCACTACTAGAAGTGACAGACCCGTAATCCAGCCCATCGTGGGGTAATACGAGGGGCAACCAGCCTCAATTTCCAAGCTCAAAAATGTCTGTGTTCACCCCCCAAAGATAAAAACTAGTGACACAAAACTGCCTGTGATGCACCCCATCTTGGGGTATTAAGAGGGGAAACTAGCCTCAATTCCCCAGCTCAAAAATGTGTGTTCACAAGTAGAGTACTCGCTGCAACAAGTAGATTTTAGTCACAACAAGGTCTGCACTCCATTTTTTTTTTTCTAAGTTGTGGCCACAGTTCTATCCTTAACACAGCAATGCATCTTGAGAAATGCAGAAATAGAGGATGAAACTTTCTCCAAATACTAATTACCCATAAGACTAGCTTAACCTCCAGTGGCTGCTTCACACTGAAGGGTGTTCAAACTTGACCAGACAATTTTGTTGTGGTTGTAAGTGTCAGAGTAACATTCTCTAATAACATACCAAATATTGTATTGACAAGAGCTTTAGGTTTTACAGCTGATCCTAAAAAGGCTTGTTCCACATGAGAGTTCTGGCATGGATATTTTTGTCACAATTGACTATATATATAATATATATATATATATATATATATATATATATATATATATATATATATATATATATATATATATGAGGTGTATTCACTATGCCTGCAAAGTTGAAAGGGGATACAACAATACATAACATTCCACTATTTTCTCCTTAGCCCCAAGAGACCAAGGTAAAGTGAAAGTAAGACCAACTAATAGAACACCAAACTCAGGTAGGGTTACCAAATGATAGCCAGATGCAATACCCAATATTCTACTGAGCAAAAATATGGAATAAAATACCATACTAAAAATATATAAACCGTTCAAAAGACTCCAAATTATGCTAGCAAATTAATATCTACTTGATGTCATCTTAAGTATAACTTATAAAAGGAAGATTAATATGTTGATCATACGAACACACGACTAATTCTTTGCATCCTAAGCTCTAAGCTTCAAAACATTTGAAGTAAACTTCAGGCTTATAAGTAATGTCTGAAGCTTCCTAATAATTTCACATCAAGTCCTAAAAATATGGACACATGTTCCATAAGCAGAAAAATCTTATATGGTATAACCTGTACTTTCCTGCAATGCACAGATTAAAAAAATAATAATAAATCAAGGATTATTGCTTATGTTTGATTTATATTTCTTATAAGCTAATATTTTAGCATTTCACTATAATACGAACTTACGACCAGCCTAAGCCATAAGTCAATATCTTTGCACTACACACGAAATGTATTTAAAAAGATTAAAATTCATGCACAAATAAGCTTTGGAAGCCTATCATAAAAAATTCAAAATATTAAACAACAGCAACTTAATAATACAGAAATATTAAAATCAACTTAAGCCATAAGTGCATTAATGACTCAATACAATTAAGCGAGATCTTTCACAAGCAACGGGAAAATACTTTTACTTCATATAATCTGGGTCATACACTTTCTAACTAAAAATATAGTGCATACACAGAAAGGGGGAGGGATAAAACTAGTCCTAAAAAACTGAATAAAGCCAACTTACATGGATATCTGAATCGGATACTCCAAAATGTAGATTGGCGATGAGCAGTTTGGTTGGACCCGTTCGGACTACTGGCCTCTGAAATATGTTGTGACTCAATATTACTTTTTTGAAAATTTAAAACAACCTTAAGAATTAACTTACATGTATATCTGAATCTGAAACTCCAAAATGTAGATTGGCGATGAGGAGTTTGACCGGCCCTGAGCGCTGAACTGCTGCTGGTCCACGGAACATGTCATGAGCCCACTGACCATCAATACTTCCCTGTTGGTACAATAGGAACATGGTAAAAGACAGCACTTTTACCACTCCATTCAAAACGAAGTGATCCATTTACAGCAATAAGCTTTGAGAGAAGCAGCCGAAATTGCAAGTGGTCTGATGTTTATTATTATTATATGACTACTAAACTGGTCCTATAAATTTCAGAAATAATTATTGTAAACCAATGCAGCACCATTCATTACGATCCTTGAGCTTCAAGATACTGTATTCCCTCAAGAAATGTCACAGCTAATACAGTACAGTACCTGTAAATACAATTTCTAATAATTCCCAGTTATTCTTGTTCTGTACTGTATGGATAACAAATCATCTGGTTACAGGGTAGCTCTCTTACATTTGATGAAGAAAAATGTGGCAAGGTCTCTAATAAACAAAAAAACCTTTCATTGCCTTGCAGCGACATGTTGAATGCATACCAGTGAGTCTTTAATTACATGTCAAAATTAATTACGAGATAAAATTTACAGCAATATATGAGCAGTATGATATATGGTCACTACCAAAGTACATTATTGCAAAATGCATAGAAAACGTGTTTGTTTAAATAGCACAGCAACCATTTGCTCTCCATACAGTTATGCTTAATGTACAAACATGCTCAGCAAATCAACTTTACTAAAAGGTAATTGCTTGAACTCAATGAAGCATAGTTCTGACCGGATCTCTTCGGTCTTTACTCAATCCATAACTTCTAGATCTGTCTAGTTAATATTCAAAGAATAAAACCAGTTAAACTACTAAATCTCCAAGTCTAGTTAATATTCAAAGAAATATGTGCAAATAATGCAAAAAAAATAGTTTCACTGACAGCCTTTGTATGAAAAAAACTTTATCCCAGTGTTTGTATTAACACCCATCTAGTTAAAATCACCATAATTCAAGATGCTGGAAAATTAGATTACAGCAATTAAAAAGCACCAACTCTCCAAGTCATTTGTTCCTGAAAATCTTTCAAAATTTAAGAAAATTTGAACCATAGAATAAAAAGATGTATATTAACACTTATGTTCTAAAATGATAGAAACAATAAATATGAAGTACTGTAATATAACAATGTGATGTAAATATTGTAGAGATTTATTAACAAAGACTTTTCAGAATTTAAACATTTCTCCACTAATATGAGTTTTTAAGATAACAAATACTATGGTAATAAAGAAAAAGAGCGCCACTTTTCACGTAAAATACCATTCAAATATATGAACTTATTTCTCCAATGAAGGGAGCAGTATTATATACAATGACTACTGAAATTATGAGACAGTAACAATAATTTCTAAGTAACTTAATAGTAAAGCTCATCCAAAAGGCGGAAAATATATACCACAACTTGAAACAATTTGCTTTTAAAATAAAAAATATTGAAAAAAATTAAATTATTAGAGTAGACAACACTCATTATCATATTTACTACTAATTACGGGGAAAATAGCATAAAATATCATACTTACAATGTTTTCAAATGTGAGAAGACTTTAATTTTTCTAACACTATATAGTGTGATGGATTATCAGCTTCCTAATCCAGTAATGTATATATTTTTGGTAGAATGGGTTAATAGTGTAAAATCACCATAGGGAAAAATGCATTATGAAACCACATTAAATCGTATGGGTAATTGTTAGATATTTACTTCTTATATGAAATTTTGGCCCACAAACCAACTAGTGTAATGATGCAATAACACCAATGTCCTCAATAAAAAAACAACAACGAAGTGAGAGAAAAATGTTTCTAACTTGTGTAAAATTTACATGATGATTGACGCTTGTCAACATTATACACAAAATGCTGAGAATTTTAGTAAAACATAACAAGTACGGTATTTTCCATTTGTATGCTCCATTATAAGTGGAGATGTGATGACATTCACACCCTCCATTATAAGTGGAGGTATTGTAGCACTATTACACCCTACATTAAAAGTAGAAGTATGATGACACTATAACACCCTCAATTAGAAGAGAAAAGTATCTATGAAATATGTCAAAGGGGGGAAAAATTTACATATTAAGTAATAGCCCTTCATCTGGGTTGGGGTTCTAAAAATACAATACAGTATTCCCACGATTTTAATGACTAATTAACAAATATATTCACCTTTACACTTGCCTTTTGTAAAATAAGTGCCCAAGGCCTGTTAGGGTGTCTGTGGGGAAACGCACAGACTGTGTTAACTAGATATATTGATACATATTACATAATATAAAGAACTGATTCACGAATGCCAAATGACAATGGCACGGGTTACACTAGAGCAGGGGTGTGCAACCTGCGGCCCTCAAAGGCTTTCATTGCGGCCCTTTCTCCTAAAAATAAATAAGCTATAGTGCGGCCCTCGAGAGAGAGAGAGAGAGCGCCTCGAACTGAATATTCCAACAACTCTCTCTCTCTTTGTTTTCATCAACAACTATTCCTCAATAACCGATGGTACGAGGGGTCATCGTTATCAGTAACCCCTTTTAAGATCATTGTAAACACCGAAGCGATCATTATATTTAAGGTTGGATGTTTACACTTATTACACTCTCTGCTATGCTTTGCAGTACAGCCGTACAGGAATTAATCTAGTTCTCAGTTTATCTCGGACTCAAGTGGTGCAATCATTGTGCTTCATTTGTTGTGGTTGATTTGTGATTACCGGTATTCTAAGTCTAACTCTAAGTTGTTTATGTTGCAGTTTTGTGATTGGCTTTAGAAAACTTGCAAGCAAAACATTTTGAGAATTATATATTTCTGCTGAAATTTGGTACTAATTATATTGCAATCTATTACATTATTCTTAATTAAAGCCTTTATATGGCAATATAATTAATACCACATTTTCAGCAGAAATATATAATTCTCAAAATGTTTTGCTTGCAAGTTTTCTAAAGCCAATCACAAAACTGCAACATAAACAACTTAATTAGAGTTAGTCTTTAATTTAAAGTTAACTTTTTCCTATTATATATTTTGCTCAGCAGGAGAGATCTTATTACACTAATAATGGCTTCTACGAGTAAAAAACGCAAGATTTCAGATGAAAACCGGAGTTTTCAAGAGAAATGGACTGAACAATATTTATGGATACAATCAGGGGGGAAAGCATTGTGCCTTGTGTGCCATGAAACCATTTCTGTTTTAAAAGAATATAACATCAAAAGACACTACATCACAAAGCACAAAGAATATGAAAATATGACAGGTGAAGCATGCAAAGAAAAAATATCATTCTTGCAGAAATCTCTGAAAGGACAACAGTCAGTGTTTACAAAGAAACTTAAGGAATATGATGCATCTCTCAAAACAAGCTTTTTGATTAGTCAAATCCTTGCAAAAAGACTCAAGCCCTATTCTGATGGTGAGGTAGTTAAAGAATGTTTGTGTGTAGCCTCAGACAATATGTTTCCTGACAAAAAGAAACTAGTTGAAAACATAAGCCTTTCAAGATATACTGTTGCTAGAAGAATAGGCAGTCTTTCAGGGAATATTGAAAGTACAATTGCCAAGCGAGTTAGTGCTTTTTCTTCATACTCTGTTGCTCTTGATGACAGTTGTGACACCGCAGACACTGCACAACTGGCTGTGTATATTAGGGGAGTTGACAATGACTATAATATTACAGAGGAAATGGCTTTACTACAAAGCATGAAGGGGACCACAACAGGACAATCTATTTTTGACGAATTTAAAACTTTATTTCCATTTCAATACAATGGGTATTCGTCAGCCAGGGTAAGCCCCAACCCCCCACTGTGGTGTCCACCCACAGCAGTTCCTGCCAGTAAACAGCTTAAACTCTCGGTCTTGGACGGGAACCGATCTTTCGACCTCATGAATGCGAAGCCAGCGCGTTACCACTGTACTAGCCAGCATTGGCAAGATTTGGACTGGACTACACTAATTTAGTTTCCATTACAACAGATGGTGCGCCTGCGATGTCTGGTCAGAGAAATGGGGTTGTTGAATTACTAAAGGCTAGAATGGGGTCTCAAAATAAACTTCGGTTCACTTATTGTCCTGCATTGTATCATACACCAGGAAGCTTTATGTGCGAAGACGATAAACTTTCAGCATGTGACTAATATTCTCGTGAAAGCTGTCAATTTCATTAGGTCAAGAGGTCTAAATCACCGCGAGTTTCAGCAGTTAATGGCAGACATTGATGCAGAGTACAGTGATGTGAAGTATTTTTGTAAGGTAAGATGGCTAAGCAAAGCAGGAATGTTGAAGAGAGCATATGACCTTTTGGAAGAAATTCCGCTGTTCTTAGATATGAAAGGTAATGCTATCCCTGCATTGAGAGATAAGGAATGGAGATGTGATTTAGCATTTTTAGTAGATATAACTGATCATCTTAGTGCACTGAATGTTAGACTTCAAGGAAAAGATCAACTAATAAATGAGATGTTCTCACTGATCAAAGGCTTCCAGATAAAATTGCGTCTGTGGGAGTCACAAATCAGAAACCAAAACCCAGCCCACTTTCCTACACTGAAAAACCATGACACTAGCAACCCTCAGTATCAGAAGTATGGTGACAAATTGGCAGTCTTACGAGAGGAATTTTCAGAAAGATTTGGTGACCTCAAGAAACATTCACAAGCCATTGAAGTCTTTGCTTCTCCTTTTTCTGTGGATGTGACAGCAATTCCAGAGGACATACAGATGGAAAAAATTGAACTACAGTGCAATGATGAACTAAGAAAGAAGTTTGATGATAGTTCAGTGTACCAGTTTTATAAGAAGCATGTATCAGTAACAGCGTATCCAAAACTCTCTGCTCATGCAAGGAAAATGATGGCAGTGTTTGGTAGCACATATGTATGTCAGCAGCTTCTTTCAAAAATGAATCTAGTTAAAAACAAGCATAGGTCTTTACTTACTGATGAACATTTGGAATGTACCGTGCGTGTAGCCACATCATCCATACAGCCTGATATTGATGAGTTGGTGTCCCAAATGCAACATCAACCATCTCACTAGGGTAGTCTTTCATTTGCTCACTAATGATTAGGAAAATGTCTGTGTTTGATAATTCTTATGTTAATGATCCCAGTTAATCAATAATAAGTAATTATTTATGTTTGTACATTATAATAATAAGGTACGGTAGCCTTTCATTTGCTCATTTATAGTAAGGAAAATACTTTTGTTTCAGACAATTCTTATTTTTGTGATCCCAATTTAAATAAAATCAGTAACAAACTAATTATCTATCTTTATTAGTATAATCTCACATAATATGTCCTCGATCGTAGTAAATAGCATGAAATAGTAAGGTTATGTGGCCCTCCATACCAACAGAGTCGTGACTAGTGGCCCTTTGGGAAAAAAGGTTGCACACCCCTGCACTAGAGGCACTAGAGGGACGTGTGACACCTACTGCAGACTTTTAATAAGTGAGAACAAATAAGAAACATCATAACTCTCAAACTTAAAAGATAAATGATATGAGCTGCTTCTGATCGGAACGAATAGTTAAAACTACTGCCGAGACTATGTCATGCGAATACATCTATTGTGAAATTCCTTGGCGGGAATGTGACATGCAAATATAATTGTCTAAAAATTTACCCCCCCCAAAAATAGAAAACTCAATAGGCCCTGCCAAACAAAACGTGTAAATTAATGTCAGAGATATCGAAGCACTCACAATCATCACGGAAGTATCTTGTGTGGGGGAAATGGGTGATAGGTTTATGGGTTAAATAATCTACATATCTGAAAATGATAAACGTGTATTTATACACTCCCAACGAGATAAAAACATACTGAGAAAACATTGAAGCTAAAAAAAAAAAATTAAGGTGCAATTATGGTATATAAAATGGGGGCTTAAAAAACGAACCTAATGAAATGTAGGTATTATTGCATTATAGGACCACCTCTTTTCCAGTTGAAATAAAGGTTTGCTGCTAGTTTTTCATGTGTTTTAAGCGAATCTGACCTTCATTTGCTCCGGAAATTAGTCTCACTCTGAAAAATTAACCGTTAGTTAAAAATCACTGGCTTTCTGGTAAGTGAAGAGTTGCTGTAGCCGCCCGTTACTCATTTTCAAATCGCGCACTGAGTTAATGAAATAATGGGGTTAGGATAGTTCAAAACAAAAACTACCAAAAAAAAATTCATTTCAATTGGAAAATAGAGGTGGTCCTATTAATGCAATTTTACCGAAACGTAATATACCAAATTCCATGCCAGCTTTTTCATGACTGAGGGGTGTGATAATACACATCTACCACGATATAGTCTCTGCCGAAATGAAGACCACCTCGTTCATGACTGTGGTCATAAAAACGTGATCACCCATGGAACCCATTTTTCACAAGATTCGATTAGCACAAACTGATCTCACCCCTACAATGCATACACCCCCATTATGAACTTCTCACATGAACTTTGAGTCTCCATTTGGTCATTACTTACCCTGTTTGAACTGAACGAGCGATTCCCACCACGACCGGCCCCGCGTCCACCACGGAAACCTCTTGTGCCTCCGAAACCGCGACCTCCCGTTCTATTGAGTCCTCCTCGACCTCTAGCACCACCTCGCCCTCCACCGCGACCTCTCCCTCCTCCGGGGTGTATCTTCTTTTTCTTAATAATATCATCTAAACTTAAATCCACCATGGCTGCCATTTTGAATACTAAATCCACGCGTGATCTGCTTCCCGCAACGAGTACGATAGAAATATGGCGTCCTAAAGAGCGGCGGCTTTTCCTACCCACAATGCATTCGTCCCATTGTCCGTTTCCTTTCCCAAGCAGACAATGTTTAAATTTAATTTCTTTTAAAGAGGATTATTCACTCAAAAATGATTGCTTCCATACCTCAATAAAAATATAACTATCTCGCTAACCATATTTAGTTAATATTGTTACAATACCAAATGATCTCGAAATGAGAAAAAGTACAACCTAAGCCGAAGTCAGAGCTTAGTAAACTGATAACCATTTCCTTTCAATAGTGACGGCGTCCATTTATATGATTCTCATTATATATATTTTGCTAATTAATTGCGATGAAACTATACTTTGCTTACCATATTCTTCCATTTCTAATGACTCCCACTTATATTTAAAAAGTAATAATCATATTCAATTGCCCAAAGATATCTTTTTTATATGAGAAAAAAACACGTAAAAATGACAATTTTGTCGTCTTGGTTTAAACTGGAAACCGAACACTCTCTGAAATATTGTGGAATAGAATTTAAATAATTAAGGCAAAAATGAATGACAATTTATTATTTTTAAGATAAGATAATTGAAACTAGCCAGACTTCTCCAAATGTGTAAGCCTATGTGAGATAGGGCGATGGAAAAACTGACCGTAAAAAATGGGTTATTAATATTATTATCACTACTATATTATTATTAGTATTATTATTATTATTATTATTATCACAACATCTGTAAGGAAGAGTATGAATTATATATAAAATAAAGAAAAACGTGTTTGAAAGTTAAAGCGACTAAGTTAAACATACTGTAGCAAATGCTGCCTTTAATTTGAAATAGTGCTATCTCTAGTCAAGAATTATGGAGGGATTTCTGAACTGCCTAAAAATTTATATTTTTTCTTCATAACTGATGCACAACAGATCATTATGCATTGGCTAAAGAGGAGATTTATGGATCTGGTGAGGGAGGACATGAGTGTATGGTGTGACAGAGGACATAGGGGATAGGGTGATATGGAGACAATTGATCCGCTGTGGCGACCCCTGACTAGAGAAGCCCAATCGATATGAAGGTGATAAGGAAGGTACAGTCTTTTAAAATTATATTTATTTTCTAATTATGCACAATTATATACCTATATATGTATCTGTAAACCCCCCCCCACATATCTATCTATCTATCTATCTATCTATCTATCTATCTATCTATATATATATATATATATATATATATATATATATATATATATATATATATATATATATATATATATAATAGAAATTATGTTTATATTCCCTTATGCATAATTATAGACATATTTGTATTTGTGAAAAGCTCTTTATATAGACGTAGAGCTATCTGTACGTGCCAAAGGTTATGGCTTAAATGCCATAGGAGGTAGCCAGCTTGATATATATATATATATATATATATATATATATATATATATATATATATATATATATATATATATATATATATATATATATATATATATATATATATATATATATATGAGCACTTATCACATTTAAAAGACAAATTTGAGACTACCTCCTCCAATAGCCTAATGGTTGTTACCTCCCTATCACTTCTCTCAAATTATTTTGCCTGAGACCAGGCAAAATAATTTGACTCCTTGAAAAAGGATAATATACAGAGGAGGGTATTCCCAGTTTTCTGGCTCCACCTCATTTAGTTGACTATTACAACTCGCAAGGGAGCACTTAGGAGGTATAAAAATACTTAATAGAAATAAAAAATAATTAAAAGAATATTCAATGCGCATCAACAAATACCAAGCAACGCAAGTACGTATTTTTAATGGAACTTCAATTTATTTTATAAAACATACCTTCATAAAAGTACTCAATGGAAATAGAAAAAAAAAGAAAAGTGCATCAATAAATTCACGTGTATATATTTTTAATGGAACCTCAATATATTCTAAAATCATACCTTCATAAGGTACTCAGTTGAAGCGTAAAAAATAAAAGAGAATTCAACGTATAGATAATTGTCAATGGAACCTCAATCTATTTTAAAAATATACCTTCATAAAAATACTCAGTAAGAGAAAAAAATTTAATAATGTGTCACGAAAAAATAATGTGCAACGAAATATGTGTATTTTTTTTTTTTATAAAACCTCAGACTCATAAAACGACTAAGTGGAAATGAAATATTTTTGTTAATTCACTGTGCATCAACAAATGCTGAAAAATACGTGTAGATATTCTGTATGGAACCTTAATTTCTTTTAAAAACATAAATTCATATAACTACTCAGTCAATATGAAAAAAATAGGGAACACTAAAAGGAAATTCAATGTGCATTCACAGATGACAAGCAATATGTGCAAATATTTTTGATGGACCCTCAATTTCTTTAAAGGACATAGCTTCAAAAAACTATTCAGTCAAATGAAAAAAAAAAACCCCTACTGAAAATTTTATGTGCTTCGACAAATCGAATCGGATAACAGGGATAGATTGGGGGGGGGGAAATTAGAGACGGCTTCGAGTGAACTCTCTTACCCCCTATTCAGGGTGTCATCATTTGAGAGGGGGGAGTAGGATGGGAAGGATATGGGGGGAGGCAAGCACGAAAATAAAAGTGGCAAAAGGGAGGGGCAGACCCTCGTGCTAAGGTGTGTCTGTATGAAAAGCATTACAGTACTTATAGATATGCATAACAGAACCTCAACTTATTTTACATACACACCTTCCCAAAATATTATTTCTATCATGCCAGTGTTTGGAATCTTTATAATTTGCATGATTTATTACTATAGTGAATATGTTAATAATTATTCATATTTTACAATAATTATAAATAAATGTTTACTGTCACACCCCCAAACCCGTGAAATGAAACATAGGCACGTGTTTCGAATAAAAATCATGTTATATCCAAAAATGGAGGTCTATAATTGATATGAAACAATTAAAAATGGCGGTGAATAAGCAGAGGAATATAAATTCTACCAAAAAATACTTTGAATACAAACAAAAAACAATAATTTACAATTATCAATGCACTCCTTGACTGGAGTAAACTAACCTTACCTTAACAAATTGACAAATGATGTTTTATCCTTAAGGGGACTGCGTGAAGGTAAAATATCACCAGTACCATAACTACATTTTTATATACTCTAATCTCAAAAATACAAGTTTCTATATCAATCATATCTGTACTACTAAAAATACATATTAAAGAATATCAGGATTTGGTTAAATGTAATATTTACCTATCAAAACCGAGATGATGATCCGTTTTTACATCACAGACTCCCTTTTCTAATAAGGGCGAGGATGATGCCTCCAATGCGAGGGACTTTGGTTTTGGCAGAATATGACCAGTATCCCGAGTGAATGTTCTTTCTAATCTCAGACAGCTGCAGGTCTGGCACCAGCGACCTGACAAAACACAGCCGCATGTACTACTACCCAGCCACATTAACCTACCAAAAGAGTTGGGTAAATGCTATTATAATAATGCAAAAAAAAAAAAAAATGTTGTTAGAGGCCTTCATACTTTACCTTCACTAAGAGAGAGAGAGAGAGAGTATACTGAAATTGGCAATGACAAATCTAGTTTTAATGTGGAGTACCTTGACTATTTACAGGATGACAATACAGATGATGGGATTTCCAGTCCCTTCGCTCCTTCCCATTTAGTCGACTATTACGGCATGCAAGGGAACACAAAGGAAGTATCCTTGCCCCCCCTCCCTCAGGAGAAGGATGTCACTGGATCAGGCACTTATGCATATGTATGTGTGGGTGTGTTTAGGCCCATTTGAGCAAAAATTATTGGTACTATTAAACATGAACTTTCGTTAAAGGCTTGAACACGAAGTCAAAAACATGGGAGAAATAATCCCCGATTTTAATCACAAATTTTTTCCAAAACAACAGTTTAAAATTTCGATTAGAATCACGATTGTGTAAGAACTGGAGAATTGGACGAGTGATATAAAGTACTGTATTACAAATTACATCATCAAATACTTAATTAAGGTGAACAACTGACTTAACCTAGCAAAATCGAAACCAATTGAAATTATTGTAAAAATGTATTCCTAATTGAGGGTGAGCATGTAAAATAATGGTTAAAGGTCCAGTATAACTCCGGCACCTTATATACTACCCTCCTCAATAAGGTAAAGTTACTTCGCATTGGCATATTTGAACAGAGTATTGGAAGGGTTGGACTTTTCCCCAAGCTAGGAGGTTAGGTAAAGCACGGGCTTAGGGGGTTAATATAGATTTCGTTAAATGCCTGGTAAAGGTCCAGTATAACTCCAGCGCCTAACCTAACCTTCTGGCTGGGGGAAAAGTCCAACCCCCCTGACACTCTATACAAATATGTCAATGCGAAGTAACTTAACCTATTGAGGAGAGTAGAATTAACGCGCCGGAGTTACACTGGACATTTACCAAAATATGTAACAAATTAACCATTTTATGAGCGGCAATGGGTTTGTGGTTGATAGAAAATAAAATAGTGTATATCTCTTACCTCAATTCTTCAGGTCGTCATAGCGGACGTTCATTTAGTGAAAGCAGAGAGATATGGCAGGAAAAAGAAATGCCCAAGGAAAGGAAAACGCAAAATGCGGCGCATGTGATATGGACGTCATGAGCAACCAACATGTCTTATACTGTGAGTGGTGTGAAAGATGGTTCCACAGTGGATGTGAAAAGGTAGGTGTACCAACGTATTATTTAAATTCAATATGCCAAAATGCTGGTACAGAGAAGTGTAGTGAGAGAGGAATTTGGTAAAATTGCATTATAGGACCACCTCTATTTTCCAATTGAAATAAAAATTTTTTTGGTAGTTTTTTGTTTTGAACTAACCTAACCTAACCTAAATTAACCTAACCCCATTATTTCATTAACTCCGTGCGCGATTTGAAACTGAGTAACGGGCGGCTACAGCAACTCTTCACCAGAAAGCCAGTGATTTTTAACTAACAGTTAATTTTTCAGAGTGAAGGACTAATTTCCGGAGCAAATGAAGGTCAGATTCGCTTAAAACACATAAAAAAACTAGCAGAAAACCTTTATTTCAACTGGAAAACAGAAGTGGTCCTATAATGCAATAATACCAGGAATTTTTATTTACAATTGAATTTGTAATTCATAAATGGTATTACATAAATACTTTTGAATTAGGTGTGAAATAATGAGTCCCTTTATGGCGATCTTTGTCACCCATCAGTATATGTATGTGTGTATGTGATTACCTAAGTGTGATTACCTAATTGTGTTTACGGGAAAGAGCCCAAAGCTCGTATCTTCCCGTCTCCTCATCGGTTCCATTTTATACTTAGTGATACTTATCATACCTGTCCTTAAAACTGGATTGAGATAGCATTAACTACCTCCTCGCTTAGCCAATTATCAACTACTCTTACACTTAAAAAGTATTACCTTACATCCTGCAAAAAAGTTTTCTTACCAAGCTTCAAACTATGACCTCTAGTTTTAGAGCCAGCCATATCAAAATATCGATCCCTATCCACTCTATTATAACCATGAAGGAATTTAAAGACTGTCACCATATCCCCCTCAATCTTCTAGCTTCGAGTGATGGTAAGTCTAATTCCCTCAGCCTCTCATCATAACTGAGATTGCGTATTTCTGGCACCAGTTTCGTGGCATGTCTTTGAACTTTTTCAAGCTTAGCTATGTGCTTTTTCAAGTGCGGATTCCAAAAGGGGGCTGCATATTCGAGTTTTGGCCTCACATAGGTTACATAAATATTTCTGAACATTTCCTTGTCCATGTGCCTGAAGGCTACCCTTACATTTGATAAGAATGCATATGCTGCCCTTACTATGCCATTTATATGTATTTCTGGAGACAAATCTGCCAGTATGTTTACTCCTAGATCTCTCTCATTTTCTGTCTCTTGAAGTTGTACTCTAGCCACCGAGTAGTCAAGCTTGGGCCCTCTTGCACTTGTACCCATTCTCATTACCTTACATTTTGAAGTACTGAATTTCATTAGCCACTTTTCTGACCACTCATGCAGATTATTTAGATCCTCCTGAAGTTCTCTACCATTGTTCTCGTTTTTTTACTTTCTTCACAATCTTTGCATCATCTGCAAATATATTCATGAATGAATTTACAGACTCTGGTAGGTCATTTACATATACAAGGAACAAAAGTGGCCCTAAAACTGAACCCTGTGGAACTCCACTACTAACTCTTCTCCATTCAGACACTGAGTGTCTTACTCTAACCCTCTGTTCCCTTCCTTCTAAGTAAGTTTTTATCCATTCCAAAACATTTCCACCTATTCTAGCCATTGATTGCAGCTTCCTAATAAGTCTCCCATGTGGAACAGTGTCAAACGCTTTCTGGAAGTCTAGGAATATGCAATCTGCCCAGCCCTCTCTTTCCTGTAAGATTTGGCTTACCTCATCATAAAATTCTAATAAGTTTGTTACTGTTGATCTACCTTCTCTGAAGCCATGTTGCCTCACTGACAAAAAGTTGAAGGATTCCAAGTGAAGAGAGATATGTTTCCTTAGTAGTTTCTCCATAACTTTGCAAACTATGCTGGTCAAGGAAACTGGTCTATAGTTCAGAGCCGTATCCCTCCTTCCCTTTTTGAAGATAGGTATCACATTTGCTTGTTTCCAGCATCTTGGAATCTCCCCTGACTCCAGTGACTTTTTAAATATGATACTTAGTGCCACTGATATTGAGTTTGCGCATTTTTTAAGTACATGAGGGGATATGTCATCAGGACCTGTAGCTTTATGAACATCTAAATCCATCAGCGCTTTGCATACCTCTGTGGCTGTAAGGTTGATGTTCTCTAATACCGGCCCTTGAGCTTCTATCACTGCAATCTGATAGCACGTTTCCACTCGTAAAGCGAAATTAGATAGCATACAAATATAATATTACGTTATATCATATAAAATGAATTGAAGCGTTATTACCTCTCATATTATAATAACAGAAATATATGCATATACAATTTCAGTATAATTCATAGAATGACTTTCCATCAACTCTCCTCCCCTTTACATCTGACAATATGTAATCACTCGTAAAAGTCGTTTCACCATCCTAGCCCTAAGTAGAAAAAAAGAATCCAAGACGTCAAATCAATCACCATAATTTTTCTATGTCTACCTTGTCTTTAGCCTACTGCCTTTTCTCCTCGTGTTTTCTTGATGCCCGGGCCCGATGAGGGCAATTTTCCTTGCCTGTCCCGGTGTCAGACAACTAAATTTTGATTTGATACAAAAAAGTTTATATTGGTCATTCGCTTATAGCAGCGCTGAAAATAAGTTATCGAATGTTGTGATGAGGAGATGCCATTACAATTCAGATGGCTCGTTTAAGGCTATTCCTCGGTCAAAAAATCTGTTCACTTTACGTCAGGCAGTGCTTGAGTGAGGTTGTGTACGTTTGACCTTCGTTTCTCAAGACATAATGTGTGCATCAACCACTTGGAACTGTATATTTAAGTAGTGTACATCATCAGATCAGATTATTTTTATGATTCTTATTTGACTGCACATGTGAAGCTCTTGATGCGATCGGTTTTACGTCATCAACTCCTATTCTATTAAGGGTGGGCCACAAAAACATATACATATATATATATATATATATATATATATATATATATATATATATATATATATATATATATATATATATATATATATATATATATCACACACACACACACACAGAGACAGGGAATGAGAGAGAGAAAGAGAGATATGGTGTTCTGCCTATGTAAGTATGAATGTAGCATATGAATATACGTGTGCAGCCTGTGAATGTATATGCATGTGTGTGTGTAGATATATATATATATATATATATATATATATATATATATATATATATATATATATATATATATATATATATATATATATATATATATATATATATATATATATATGTTATGATTGTGAGAGCGAGACAGGCAAAAACTGCTCTCATCAATAAAGGCACGAGCACAAGAAAACACCAAGACGAGGGAAAAGAAAAAGGATAAGGACAAGGCAATATCTATCTATCTATTTATTTATCTATGTATGTATGTATGTATGTATGTATCTATCTATCTATCTATCTATCTATCTATCTATCTATCTATCTATCTATCTATCTATCTATATATATATATATATATATATATATATATATATATATATATATATATATATGTATATATATATATATATATATATATATATATATATATATATATATATATATATATATATATATATATATATATATATATATACACATATATATATACAGGAAAGAGAGGGCTGGGCAGATTGCTTATTCCTAGACTTCCAGAAAGCGTTTGACACTGTTCCACATGGGAGACTTATTAGGAAGCTGTAATCAATGGCTAGAATAGGTGGAAATATTTTGGAATTGATAAAAACTTACTTAGAAGGAAGGGAACAGAGGGTTAGAGTAAGACACTCAGTGTCTGAATGGAGAAGAGTTAGTAGTGGAGTTCCACAGGGTTCAGTTTTAGGGCCACTTTTGTTCCTTGTATATGTAAATGACCTACCAGAGTCTGTAAATTCATTCATGAATATGTTTGCAGATGATGCAAAGATTGTGAAGAAATTAAAAAACGAGAACAATGGTAGAGAACTTCAGGAGGATCTAAATAATCTGCATGAGTGGTCAGAAAAGTGG
Source organism: Halocaridina rubra (assembly GCA_037179515.1). NCBI lineage: Eukaryota > Metazoa > Arthropoda > Malacostraca > Decapoda > Atyidae > Halocaridina > Halocaridina rubra. The sequence goes on from JAXCGZ010019538.1 coordinate 34,017, forward strand.
CTAATGAAATTCAATACCTCAAAATGTAAGGTAATGAGAATGGGTACAAGTGCAAGAAGGCCCAAGCTTGACTACTCGGTGGCTGGAGTACAACTTCAAGAGACAGAAAATGAGAGAGATCTAGGAGTAAACATACTGGCAGATTTGTCTCCAGAAATACATATAAATGGCATAGTAAGGGCAGCATATGCATTCTTATCAAATGTAAGGGTAGCCTTCAGGCACATGGACAAGGAAATGTTCAGAAATATTTATGTAACCTATGTGAGGCCAAAACTGGAATATGCAGCCCCCTTTTGGAATCCGCACTTGAAAAAGCACATAGCTAAGCTTGAAAAAGTTCAAAGACATGCCACGAAACTGGTGCCAGAAATACGCAATCTCAGTTATAATGAGAGGCTGAGGGAATTAGACTTACCATCACTCGAAGCTAGAAGAGTGAGGGGGGATATGGTGACAGTCTTTAAATTCCTTCATGGTTATGATAGAGTGGATAGGGATCGATATTTTGATATGGCTGGCTCTAGAACTAGAGGTCATAGTTTGAAGCTTCGTAAGAAAACTTCTTCGCAGGATGTAAGAAAATACTTTTTCAGTGTAAGAGTAGTTGATAATTGGAATTGGCTAAGCGAGGAGGTAGTTAATGCTATCTCAATCCATAGTTTTAAGGACAGGTATGATAAGTATCACTAAGTCTAAAATGGAACCGATGAGGAGACGGGAAGATACGAGCTTTGAGCTCTTTCCCGTAAACACAATTAGGTAATCACAATTAGGTAATCACACATACACATACACATATGCAAAGCGCTGATGGAGTTAGATGTTCATAAAGCTACAGGTCCTGATGACATATCCCCTCATGTACTTAAAAAATGCGCAAACTCAATATCAGTGGCACTAAGTATCATATTTAAAAAGTCACTGGAGTCAGGGGAGATTCCAAGATGCTGGAAACAAGCAAATGTGATACCTATCTTCAAAAAGGGAAGGAGGGATACGGCTCTGAACTATAGACCAGTTTCCTTGACCAGCATAGTTTGCAAAGTTATGGAAAAACTACTAAGGAAACATATCTCTCTTCACTTGGAATCCTTCAACTTTTTGTCAGTGAGGCAACATGGCTTCAGAGAAGGTAGATCAACAGTCACAAAATTATTAGAATTTTATGATGAGGTAAGCCAAATCTTACAGGAAAGAGAGGGCTGGGCAGATTGCATATTCCTAGACTTCCAGAAAGCGTTTGACACTGTTCCACATGGGAGACTTATTAGGAAGCTGCAATCAATGGCTAGAATAGGTGGAAATGTTTTGGAATGGATAAAAACTTACTTAGAAGGAAGGGAACAGAGGGTTCGAGTAAGACACTCAGTGTCTGAATGGAGAAGAGTTAGTAGTGGAGTTCCACAGGGTTCAGCCACTTTTGTTCCTTGTATATGTAAATGACCTACCAGAGTCTGTAAATTCATTCATGAATATGTTTGCAGATGATGCAAAGATTGTGAAGAAAGTAAAAAACGAGAACAATGGTAGAGAACTTCAGGAGGATCTAAATAATCTGCATGAGTGGTCAGAAAAGTGGCTAATGAAATTCAATACCTCAAAATGTAAGATAATGAGAATGGGTACAAGTGCAAGAAGGCCCAAGCTTGACTACTCGGTGGCTGGAGTACAACTTCAAGAGACAGAAAATGAGAGAGATCTAGGAGTAAACATACTGGCAGATTTGTCTCCAGAAATACATATAAATGGCATAGTAAGGGCAGCATATGCATTCTTATCAAATGTAAGGGTAGCCTTCAGGCACATGGACAAGGAAATGTTCAGAAATATTTATGTAACCTATGTGAGGCCAAAACTGGAATATGCAGCCCCCTTTTGGAATCCGCACTTGAAAAAGCACATAGCTAAGCTTGAAAAAGTTCAAAGACATGCCACGAAACTGGTGCCAGAAATACGCAATCTCAGTTATAATGAGAGGCTGAGGGAATTAGACTTACCATCACTCGAAGCTAGAAGAGTGAGGGGGGATATGGTGACAGTCTTTAAATTCCTTCATGGTTATGATAGAGTGGATAGGGATCGATATTTTGATATGGCTGGCTCTAGAACTAGAGGTCATAGTTTGAAGCTTCGTAAGAAAACTTCTTCGCAGGATGTAAGAAAATACTTTTTCAGTGTAAGAGTAGTTGATAATTGGAATTGGCAAAGCGAGGAGGTAGTTAATGCTATCTCAATCCATAGTTTTAAGGACAGGTATGATAAGTATCACTAAGTCTAAAATGGAACCGATGAGGAGACGGGAAGATACGAGCTTTGAGCTCTTTCCCGTAAACACAATTAGGTAATCACAATTAGGTAATCACACATACACATACACATATGCAAAGCGCTGATGGAGTTAGATGTTCATGAAGCTACAGGTCCTGATGACATATCCCCTCATGTACTTAAAAAATGCGCAAACTCAATATCAGTGGCACTAAGTATCATATTTAAAAAGTCACTGGAGTCAGGGGAGATTCCAAGATGCTGGAAACAAGCAAATGTGATACCTATCTTCAAAAAGGGAAGGAGGGATACGGCTCTGAACTATAGACCAGTTTCCTTGACCAGCATAGTTTGCAAAGTTATGGAGAAACTACTAAGGAAACATATCTCTCTTCACTTGGAATCCTTCAACTTTTTGTCAGTGAGGCAACATGGCTTCAGAGAAGGTAGATCAACAGTCACAAACTTATTAGAATTTTATGATGAGGTAAGCCAAATCTTACAGGAAAGAGAGGGCTGGGCAGATTGCATATTCCTAGACTTCCAGAAAGCGTTTGACACTGTTCCACATGGGAGACTTATTAGGAAGCTGCAATCAATGGCTAGAATAGGTGGAAATATTTTGGAATGGATAAAAACTTACTTAGAAGGAAGGGAACAGAGGGTTCGAGTAAGACACTCAATGTCTGAATGGAGAAGAGTTAGTAGTGGAGTTCCACAGGGTTCAGCCACTTTTGTTCCTTGTATATGTAAATGACCTACCAGAGTCTGTAAATTCATTCATGAATATGTTTGCAGATGATGCAAAGATTGTGAAGAAATTAAAAAACGAGAACAATGGTAGAGAACTTCAGGAGGATCTAAATAATCTGCATGAGTGGTCAGAAAAGTGGCTAATGAAATTCAATACCTCAAAATGTAAGATAATGAGAATGGGTACAAGTGCAAGAAGGCCCAAGCTTGACTACTCGGTGGCTGGAGTACAACTTTAAGAGACAGAAAATGAGAGAGATCTAGGAGTAAACATACTGGCAGATTTGTCTCCAGAAATACATATAAATGGCATAGTAAGGGCAGCATATGCATTCTTATCAAATGTAAGGGTAGCCTTCAGGCACATGGACAAGGAAATGTTCAGAAATATTTATGTAACCTATGTGAGGCCAAAACTCGAATATGCAGCCCCCTTTTGGAATCCGCACTTGAAAAAGCTCATAGCTAAGCTTTAAAAAGTTCAAAGACATGCCACGAAACTGGTGCCAGAAATACGCAATCTCAGTTATGATGAGAGGCTGAGGGAATTAGACTTACCATCACTCGAAGCTAGAAGAGTGAGGGGGGATATGGTGACAGTCTTTAAATTCCTTCATGGTTATGATAGAGTGGATAGGGATCGATATTTTGATATGGTTGGCTCTAGAACTAGAGGTCATAGTTTGAAGCTTGGTAAGAAAACTTCTTTGCAGGATGTAAGAAAATACTTTTTCAGTGTAAGAGTAGTTGAAAATTGGAATTGGCTAAGCGAGGAGGTAGTTCATGCTATCTCAATCCATAGTTTTAAGGACAGGTATGATAAGTATCACTAAGTATAAAATGGAACCGATGAGGAGACGGGAAGATACGAGCTTTGAGCTCTTTCCCGTAAATACAATTAGGTAATCACACATACATATATATATATATATATATATATATATATATATATATATATATATATATATATATATATATATATATATATATATATATATATATAAAGTATTTATTAATATCGTGACCTTAACTGGCCACCTTCTCAAAGTACAATGACTTTGAGAAGGTGGCCAGTTAAGTTCACGAAATCAATAAGTACTTTATATATATATATATATATATATATATATATATATATATATATATATATATATATATATATATATATATATATATATATATATATATATATATATATATATATATATATATATATATATATATATATAAATAAGCACATTACATATGTGAAAACATGAATCATTTTTGCCCCGACCGGAACTTGAAACTTGGACTTATAATTACTAAGCCAATGCGCTACCAACTGCACCATAGAAGGTTAAAGGAAGATAAACCTTACAGCTTATATCTGCTATACTAATAATGAATGCATTCTATCTGAATGCCACTATATTCATATAACAGTTTACTCGCAATCTCATTCAGGACCAGCAATAACCAAATAAGCAGATTACATATGTGAAAACAATAATAATTTTTACCCCAACTGGGACTTGAACCTGAGACTTATAATTACCAAGCCAAGACTCTACCAACTACACCACAGAAGGTTGAAGGGAAACAGGCCTTTCAGCTTGTATCTGTTATACTAGGAATGAATGCATTCTATCTGAATTCCTCTATGTTCATGTTACAGCTTTCACAGCCTCACTCGTGGTTTCGTTTTCGCATTTAATTCAACTCCTAATATCATTCTTGACAAAAAATAACCAAATAAGCGCATTACATATGTGAAAACTTGAATCATTTTTACCCCAACAGGGACTTGAACCTGGGTCTTATAATTACAAAGCCATGGCGCTACCAACTACACCACAGAAGGTTAAAGGGAAACAAACCTTACAGCTTATATCTGCTATCCTAAGAATGAACGCATTTTTTTTTTAATTATTGTGACACCAGGACGGGCCAAACAAAAATAATGAAATAAAACAGCCCTCATCGGGCCTGGGTATGAAGAATATATAAAGTAAAGAGATACTGAGATTAAGTGTGTAATGACTTGTCAGATGTGAAGGGATAATAGGTGCTGTGTAATGAATATCCAAGAATATTCCGTGTTGCATACAATAAGAACCGTAACTGAAGGAAGACTTAACATCGAACTCTCCTGGACAGTTCTATATAAGTTTACAAGTCCTGCAGCTGTAGTATCGCAACGGGCGGCTGGCTATCTGAATGCCACTATGTTCATATTACAGTTTCCCCAACCTCACTTGTGGTTTCGTTTTTTCATTTAATTCAACTTTCAATCTCATTCAGGATACTCTCCGAGATCAGCTGATCCCTTCACATCTGGTCTATTGGTAACTTTTCTTACCCATTCACATGTAATATTATAAGGGTTTCCAAATCTTTCTTCCAAAATGTCTAAAGCACTTATATAGTCTTCTTCGGGGCTTTTATAATAAGTACTCTTCAATGCAAGAGCTGCCTCTCCTTCACAGTACTTCCTTAAGCATGAAATCCTTATATGACCTTATGAATGGTCAATACTCCAAAGCATCACCACTAAATCGATAAATCTCCTCTAGGTACTTGCAGAGATTCTACTATAGACTGTTCCAACACCTTGCTTAAGGCGTCTACTAAAATAAATATAGCTTTCTTTTCTGAAATCTTCTATTTCAACATTAGAGGGGTCCACTGATACTCTTGAGGCTTTTCTTAGGTGTTCTGTAGGTGTACTTTCAAATCTTAGGATTTCATTGGTCACTTTTGGGCGTCCCAGTGTATTCATAGATATGGTTACATATGTGATGGGACCAAACCCTTCAGTTTGCGGCTGGTGTTCTGAAGTTTCATCAGAATTAACTTATTCCTTCAACTTGTTGAGTTCCTCCATCGATCTCTGTTCTTCCATCTCGAGCATCAAATATGTAAATAAGTTCTAAATGAAAATTAACTTTAAACTGTGAGTTCAATTAATTATTGATTAAGGCAAGAACAGACGCTTTTAGATTTGAACTGTAGAGGAATATTTAAAAATAAAGATCCAAAGTGTATCTGTGGTTATGTTAGTGAAACTTTGTAACATTTTATATTGCAATGTGAAATCTATAAGGATGAAAGAATGAAATATGAAATATTACAACAACCCTATATCGAAAATGAATGCGAATTAATGTCATTTGTGCTTGGTTTTAAGAAATGTTATAAGAAATACTTAGTAATTAGAAAAAAAATTGATATTTGAACTTTGGAAAATAAGAAAAATAAAAAACACAGTCCTGCCAGTAAGAAGACACTATAAGAAAATAATAGAAGTGCCGCTACAAAGGCTTTACTCAACGCACATGTTCAACATAGCTGAGTCACAGCTGACTTTTTTTTTCTTTGATGTTCGCCCTTGAGGGTGAGCGGACCTTCCCTTGTAGCCCGCAGGTGGGGTAAGATTTTGTTGATTGTAGGTGGTATTTGCTCTTGCGGGCGAATGGGCTTTCCTATTTGGTGAGGAGGTGGGGTGAACTCTTGTAAAGATAATGGAAAGCATGTGTTCAGTTGAGGATTATTAGCTTACATCAAACAATTTAAATGAATTCCTGTTTTGGACGTCACAAATATTGAAGGTTTATTTACATATATAAGTTTTACGGTTTGCTACTTCAAGATATGGTAAATATAAATGTCTTTTTGAGGTCATATTCTATCATGGTATGTTTAATTTGACGGCGGGTGTAATGTCTAATTATGGTTTGCAACAAGGCATTTCGGAATTTTCGGTCACCCTCAAAGTCTTGTCTACGTCCGTTTGGGAAGGGTCAAACTCTGAAAGATCTTGGATTTTAACCTTAGTTGTAACTTCTTGCTTTACCTGGGGAGAGCCGAGTAGAGATAGTGCTCCACTTGGGAGTTGACAGACCCACAATCGATCCCACTGTGGGGCTTGAGGAAGGGCATCCAACCGTAATGCCCAGCCACATTCTAGGGGCTGATGCTTTACTTTGTGATTTTTTGGTGTGTATTTTTTTTTTTTTTTTTAGGATGGGACAGGATAGGAGGGAAAATGGGGGAGGGGACAAAGGATATAAGGGAAGTGGAGGGAAAAGCACGAAAATTAAACAAAGCAAGAGACAAGAAAGAGAGGGGCAGACCCTCATGCTAAGTATTTGACAATAATTTTGGTGTGTTTAAGGGTGCGGCATTCACCTATAGGGTGTAGTGACATACTAGGTGATGCGCATATACAACTGGGGAGAGACTTAGGGTGAGGGTAGGATAACACCATTTGTAATAGAGTAGACTTGAATATTTGTGCCCCCATTACCCTCCCCCAAAATAAATAGGTGCAGGTTCTCCATTATTGGTATGGAAGATGACAGTGGAGTGATACAGTTGCATTCATCCCAAATTTTAGGTGAAAATGAAATTTTTTTTTTCTGTTTTTTTTTATGTGTTTTAAATAAATGTGACCATGAAAATTGCCGGAAAACGTATGATAACCTAATATAATGTAACTTAAGCTATAGTTAGAGAGTGTGTTGAGTGTTATACTGAATTATACAATAATATTTCTAAAAGTGAATTTAATGACGCTTGTCCTATAATTGAAAAGATGATTATAGTGAAAGATCGTTCGCCCTGGTTTAATGCTGAAATCAGGCAAGCGAGAAAGAAAAAACGGAAAGCTGAAAATCTCTGGCGAAGGCGACGCACTGATAGTACTAGAAGATCATATAGAGAGACAAAAAATGAATATAATCTATGCACTCGGAGAAGGAAGCGTGAATTTTTTACTTACAAATTATGATGCTGGAAAAGATTTAAGTAAAATATACAATATTTTGGATAAATTGACTGGATATAAGAAGAAAATAAGACTGCCTTATGGTTTTAATGATAGGGAGCTAGCAGATAGATTTCTTAAATATTTCGATGAGAAGATAGAAAGGATAATAATTAGCTTTTCAGGAGGTCCTGTCCGGGGAGTCACGCCTGTTCCAGTGCAAGACCATGAATTGAGACTATCCTGTTTTCGGAGGGTAAGTTTAGATAAAGTCAAAACTATCTTCAGTAATGCCAAGTTAACATATTGTGATTGTGATCCTTTTCCAATATCTGATTTTAAGAATAGTAAGAATCTAGATTATATACTTATAATTATTATGGAAATAGTAAACCTATATATTACTAAGAGGATTTTTCCAAAGAGTGAGAAGTTGGCGATTGTTAAACCAGTTGTTAAAGGGACTCTTGATAGTCAAGCGTTAAGCTCGTATAGACTAGTATCAAATTTGTCTTTCCTATCAAAAATGATAGAATGTGTTATCCTTGAACAACTTTTGGAATTCCTGCAGGGGAAACAGGTGTTGCCGGATGAACAGTCAGCCTATAGGCGACTATACTCAACAGAGACTGCATTATGTTCAGTGGTAAGTGATTTGATTACTTTAATGGATGACGGGCGATATGGCATCTTGATCCTGTTAGGTTTGAGTGCTGCCTTTGATACCCGTGGTACATAACATGTTAATAACTGATCTAGAGAACATTGGTATAGAGGGAGAGGCTTTAGAGTTTATGAGAGATCATATTGAAGGAAGAACATATTGTGTACAGATTGGAGAGGAATTTTCAAAGAAGAATAGTTTGTCTAGAGGAGTGCCACAGGGTAGTGTACTGGGACCAGTTCTTTTTGTATTTATACGATTGAGCCATCGCATATATTAGAGATACATGAGGTATCTTTTAAGCTTTTTGCTGACGGCACTCAGTTTTACCTGAATTATGTTAACACTGAAGACACTACGGTAAAGATAAAGGAAGTTTTAACTGATATCAAGGAATGGATGGACATGAAACAGTTAAAATTGAATAATGATAAGACAGAGTGCTTGATTGTTGGTAAGAGGGGTGACCTCAGAAAGATGGATGTTCATAGTTTAAATATTGACGGAACTGATGTCGAAGTTAAAGGGTCTGTAAAGGACCTAGGTGTGATATTGGATTGTAGCTTATCTATGAAAGAACAAATTGACAAAACAGGAAGAGTGGCTAATTACCATCTGAGAAGTCTTAGTTTTGTAAAGAAATATATTGATGCATCTTCACTGAGGAAATTAATCAGCAATCATGTCATTAGTGGACTAGATTATTGTAATTCGTTGTATAACGGCTTGCTGAATTATCTCTTGAGGAAGTTACAACATGTCGTGAATAGGGCTGCAAGATTAATATATGGCACGGCATCACGTGATAGAATTACTCCAGTATTGATGCAACTTCATTGGTTACCTATCAAAGCCAGAATTATATTCAAGATTTGTGTAATGGTATATCAAGCAATCAAACATGGAAAGCCAGACTATATAAGGAAACTATTGCCTGATTTTCAACCTGGAACAGTGGTGACTCTCAGACGCAGTGATGATCCCTTCATGCTAGATGAACCAAGATGTAACCTAGAATTAGGTTTTAGAGCATTCAAGTTTTCGGCACCGAGACTTTATAATAGCCTTCATAAGGAAATTAAGGACTGTAATAATGCTGATACTTTCAAGAGAAGATTGAAAACTCATCTCTTTGGCGACTGCTACACTTCTGAAATGACTATAAGTGACAGTTACAGAGTTTAGAGTGTGAATACAATTAAGGTGCGACTCCCAGAGCGCTTTATAGACGGAGCGGAGTCGAGAAACAAACACCAAAAAGTAAAAGTAAGTAAAAGTAAATAAAACTGTAATATTTTTCACCTCCAAAGTGTGACGGGTCCAGTTGGAAAATTTACCATTTGGTTTTATGTACCCTTGTATTTTTGCAGTAAACCAATTTTTTTGACGATTTAGGATTTGTTTTCAATTACTGTAATAATTTTGTTTTCTGGGTATTTATTTTTATTTTGTGTGTGTTTGCCCCCTCTAACCTCATTGATAAGTATTCAATTGCAAGAATATGCATCATCATAAAAATTCATACCTTTTCTCATCAGGGGTCGGTAGAGCAGATCAATTGTCTCCATATCACCCTATCCCCTTTGTCCTCCTTTATCACTGCACACCCTCATGTCCTCCTTTACAACATCCATAAATCTCCTCATTGTTCTTCCACTCCCCCTCCCTCCTGGCAAGTCCATCCTCTGCCGCATTCTCCCAACATACTCTTCATCTCTCCTCAGACCTTGCCTAAACCATCTCATATGGCAAGAAAAAGCATAATGAGAATAATTGAAAATGCTATGAGAGAAAGTTTAGTCATGAGAACTATTGTTAATGACATTTAGCAAATGTTTGCTAGCTCCTGAAAATGGGCTTTTGTGGGTAACTCTTGCCTGTTACTCTAAAGAATAAATAATTGAAGCTAACCTAACTCAAGTATGATACCTTACATGCCTCGTAGCAGAAACTATCTCGGTTCATACATGTTCGAGAGGTAATGGGTCCAGTTTTCAGCTTCACACTGTGTTCTTGCTTCACCCTTTGTTCCTGCCTTCCACAAGAACAAAGACAAATATCAAAAGGTAACCACTTGGTTGAAAGTGTGTTTTATTAAAGTGAGTCCCCAATTCTTTTCATCACATTAAAACATAGAACTGTTTTACATCCCTGTGTGTCTCTGTGTAGCCAAGATGGGTTTGAACCCACAAGAAGATAATGAATTTCAGGTAGGTTTTGTAATTTATTAGTTAAATGAAGTAGTACTTTGTGTGACTATGTACTTGTACAGTAGTGTTGTTGTTTTTGTTCCCTGAGGTACTGGGCCGAACAGCTCAGTTGCTGTTTATGATTACTACCATTCTTAGGCTCTCACCCAGAGTTCTCAGGGAATGTATGATGGTGTCACGTGTGGTTGTGTTCTCTGTTGACGAGAACCTGCACAGTAGTGGGATTCTTTGTTGTTTATATATATTAAGCCACCGTTATCAGTTAGGGTTTTACTCTGGATCTTTGGAACCAAAGGTAAAAGTTATCACCAACACTACGGCTTTGATTTCAGTGGTCTAGGGTTCAGTTGCCAACCCCGTTAATATTGATATATATATATATATATAGTTACTAAATATTTGAACATAAATGCTAAATATTATTGTTTGAATTCCTAATATCTTTTGGTCAGGTTTGCTATCTTGTATAGTTATTTTCAACATATTGCTTCGCAGTACATAAATAGCACATATAAAATGCTATAGAAAGCTGTATACTCAGGATTATGTAGCTTTATGATAAAATTCTACATTTATTTTGCGAAATAATTTGCATATTAGATGATCTGATATTTTCTGAATATAGTGTCTTAACGTATTCTGCAATGTTTTCAACCAGGTTCAGGCAATTAACAATGGAAGACTGCAGCAAGTTTCATTGTGTTTTGTATTACTCAGTTTTATGCTAGTACCTGAGTATTCTCCTAATGCCCCCATCATCTTAGAAGACCCAGAATCTAGAGTTACTGTATTGGAGAGTGACCCAGTTGGTTATCATGTCAAACTTATAGGGGCCAAAGATGATGATGAGGATGCACTGTGGTATGATATTATGGGAAAGTAGGAGCTATCGTTGCTGCCATTTCCTTTAATGACGTTGTAAGTTAATGACATCTAGTAACCGCACATAGATTTTTATGTCCACAGCCCCGAACAGTGAGGAATGAAATTTTACACCCTTGCAGTACTGTTTTACTTTGTAAATAAAGTCATGAATTATATAGTATATAGGTACTCATTTATATACATATCTAGTATACATTTCATCGCCTTTTTTTCACAATACATGGAAATCCGACAACATATGGCAACTGCAAATAGATTTTTTTTTCATAGCCATGAACAGTGAGGAAGAAACACTATAGTATGCATTTCATCACATTTTTTGTATTGCAAGGGCATAGAATTTTATTCCTCACTATTCATGGCTCTGGATAAGAAGTCTACGTATAGTTGCTAGATGTCACCTGATTTCCAAGCTATCACTCAAAATCCTACAATGCAGCATCACTGGTAGGAGAGCATTTATAGTATTGTTTTATCAGATACACTGTGGTATGATATATGGGTATGCATAAGCACCTCATCCATTATATCATTTTATATGATACTGTAGTATGTTATCAAGGGTGCGTAGTGTAGGAACGCTGCATATATCCTAATATATTTCTTAGTATATTTTCAGATAAATTTAGATGGTATTATTGGTGTGTTCCCTTTTATTTGCTTAATTTATAAGAATCACTTATTTTTTCAGGTGGGAACGAAGATCACATGTTTACCATCGGAAGGGATAATGGGAATATCATCGTAGCTGGATATTTAGATGCAGAGCAGAAATCTCTTTATAATCTCACTGTACTGTATCTGTTACAGATGGAATTCATCTTCCTAAATGTCAGGTATTATGATTAGTGATACTTTCGAACTTTATAGTTAGTATGCTTTTCTCTATAGACTTTATTAGTCATTTATAATTTTAAGGACTTGTTTAATCATTAGATATTTTAAGTATTTGAGGTGCAGTCTTCCATTATGTGTTTCCCTGGAGTACAGTGGTAGTGGGCACATAAAAAGAAGAGCTCCAGTGTATTCCCTGCGTGTTGTAAGAGGTGACTAAAAGGGACGGCACGAGGGGACTGGGAATCCCCTCTCGTATAAATTCCTCAGAGACAAAAGGAAGGGGAGTTGCGGGGAGATTAACCTCTTCCCAAACTCTAGTTTTGGGATGTTTGAATGTGCATGGTTGTAGTATGTTAGAGAGCAGAACGTGCGAGATTGGATGTATGTTTGGTAGGAGGGTAATAGATGTATTGGCCCTGTGTGAGACAAAGATAAAAGGAAAAGGAGAAGTGGCATTTGGTGAGGTGACAGGGAGAGTGTCCGGGGTTGAAAGGGGAAGAGCGAGAGAGGGATATGCCACTATTGTTGAGTGAATGGATTTTAAATAAGGTTGTGGAATGGGAAGAATTGTCCTCTAGGCTGATGTGGGTAAGGGTTAGGATGGATACAGAATGTTTGTTAGTGCATATGGGCCGGGCTGTGAGAAAAGTAAGGAAGAGCGGGAACTGGAGAGTTCGGGGTGGATGGTCTGGGTACAAGGAACTGTGTAGTTGTTTTGAGTGACTTCAATGCTAGAGTGGGTGATGAAGAGGTAGAGGGTGTTGTTGGAAAGTATGGGGTACCAGGTGAAAATGAGAGTGGTGAGAGACTGTTAGATGTGTGTGTGGAGCAAGATTTGGTAATAGGTAATACCTTCTTGAAAAAGAAGTGGATTAATAAGTATACTGTACATGGATAAGAGTGGCAAATGGAAGGGTGATAGAAAGAGCATTGATATATTATGTGTTAATAACAAAGAGAGTGATTGGTAGATTGAAAGATGTGCATGTGTTCAGGGGCGTGGCTGCTGGTATATCTGATGACTTTTTGGTTGAAGCAAAAGTGTTAGTAGCAAAAGAATTGGGAAATAGTGTGGGAGGATGTACGAGGGAAGAAGTGAAGGTGGAAAATTTGAGAAAGAAAAAGCAGGAGTATCAGGAAAGGTTGAAAGTTCTTATGAGAGGGTGAAAAAAAAGAGAAGCTGGAGAGTTAAGGGAAGGATGGTGGCTGATGAAGGAAAATTTTGTGAGACATGCAAGTGAGGTTTGTTGGAGGTTGGATGAGGAAGGGCAGTGAGTGGTGGAATGAAGGTGTGAAAATGAAGGTGGAGAAGAAAAAGAGGGCATTTGAGGAATGGCTGCAGTGTAACAGTATGGAGAAGTATGAAAGATATAGAGGGAAAACTGTGGAAAGCAAACGGAAAGTTAATGAAGCGAAGAGGATGTCAAATTTTATATGGGGTCAGGATTTTCATAGGCCTTTTAAGGAGAACAAAAAGAAATGTTGAAAAGAAGCTAAGAGAGTCAGGAAGGGTGCATCGAGTATGGAAGAGACAGTAAAAGATGTGAATGGACAGCTATCTAAACGGAAACTATGCGAGAAAGCGATGGGTCGAATATTTTGAGGAGTTGCTGAATGTACAGGAGGATAGAGAGGCAGATATAGTAGCAGTAGGGGGAGTTCAACTTCCAGTAATGGGAGAGGAGAATGAGAGAGAGATTACATGAGAGGAGGTGAAGAGGGCATTGAATGAAATAAAGCAGGTAAAGCATCTGGAATGGATGGTGTAAGAGCAGAAATGTTGAAAGAGGGGGGTGTAACTGTATGGGAATGGTTGGTGAGAATGTTTAATATATGTTTTATGTTGTCAGTGGTGCCAGTGGACTGGGTAATTGCGTGTATAGTGCCACTATACAAAGGTAAGGGAGATATACATAACTGTAGTAATTTT